>JADANN010000223.1:0-64943 GCA_018806985.1 Angiostrongylus vasorum
GGCATTTCCTTCAGGAAGCCTAGCTTAGAGTAAACCAATATCAGGATCCACCACCGTCCTGATAACAAAGTCGCATGGTGGTAAATCTCCCTCTGATCCACAATGGCTGCGACTCCCTCTGATGGTGAAGACCTGGGGGCAGACTTTGGCCAGGCTGACCTCTGGATTCCAGGGAGCCACAATGGCTTAACCAACAAATCTCCGAAAAATGGTGATTATCCAGGGGCACGCACAACCAGTGAGGACGGGCCCTTCAAGTATCAAGTATCAAGTAAATGTTTTCATTACACCATTTTCATAGAGCGTCATTGATGACGACGGTACCGATCTCGTGAAGTTGGTAAGTGCGTTTATGAACTATCGCTCATCAACTTTTCTACATGGGAACGATTTTGTACGATCGTTTACGATGGAAAGAAAGCGAAGTCATTTTCGTCGTTTTTTTTTGGGTTGAATAAGACGAGATGTTGAGGAAAGTGGTAAAAATTGATCGTGATTCCTGAAACCTATGAAATTCTTTGCTTGTTGGCAAGTTCCCAGTGAAGCATTTCCTACTGATCAAAAAAAAACGGAATCAAATGAGGCTCACAACAGTTCGAAATCTCAGTCAGTATAGACGAAATTTCGAAAAACAGACAAGCAGACGTAGAGTATTGGAATAATATCCAATGCTGACGCATTTATTTCTTGACTTTTCTGTTGACTGGGTACGTTATGACGAAGATTCATATTGGACCTTCTACTGGGGTTCCGGTGAAGACATTTCCCGCTGAGTTCCTTTACTCGTTTCGCAAACAAGTAGTCGACATCTGGAAGGAAACAGATTTATTGCGTTCCCTTATTCGCTACGTTACTTTGCGATACTGCGTATAAGCGTAAAGGCCAAATCAAAGAGAAAAATAACTACAGCAGAGAAATCCAATTGATGTGGCGAGCTTTTCAATAGTGCATCAAGTGTCACTACATTGCACTACATTAATTGACTCGTTCCTCCCAACGGTTCACCTTATCGTGGCTAGCAGGTGTTCCTGGGTAACGGACTGAGATGTACAGCTGGCGGATTCGTCCCTTGGCAGGGCCTGCCAGGCTGAGGAGTCCGGCGTTTCCACCAGGAAGCCCAGCTAAGATAGACTAATACCAGGATTCACCACCGTCCTGGTAACAAAGTCGCATGGTGGCAAATCTCCCTCTGATCCACGAGGGCTGCGACTACCTGTGGTGGTGAAGACCTGGGGCAGACTTTGTCCAGGCTGATCTCGGAATTCCGGGGAACGATAATAGCTTAGCCACCAAATCTCCGAAAAATGGTGATTGTGCTGGGTCCCGCACAACCAGTGATGACAGGCCGGCCAAGTATCAACTATTCGGCTTGTTAACACAATGACACCTTCAGACTAATTTTTGTATCATAATTTTTTTGTAAATGCCTTCCCAATGGGACTTCAGAGTTTTCCCACTTCTACGGAGTTCGGATCATTACAAAACTAGGATTTGCCGCCTTTAACTAGCCAATTTAAGGCCAGCCATTGCGACATCTCACATTGTTTCCGCAATACTTCAATCATTTTCGCAACAACAGGGATTCGATGTGGTCTAGCATATCGTATTAACTTTTTCAAAATACCGTTGCTTTCAAGATTCCATGTTTTACCTAACGCCTTGGCAATGACTACGGTACACAAACCTTTGATTTCCTACCATGTGTTTTTCCATTCTATTATGGCCTATGCAGGAAAGATTTGAAAATAATGAGTTACTACAGCAAATCTCCGGGCTAACGAGAACCTTAGATAGATTTCATTCCTACTCATTCCACTCCACTCTGTATGTTTCTCTCATTGGGCTCTGTCCATGGCAATACGTCTACTCGATGCAGAGCTCTCGATTGGATGAGTCATTTCTCGCTCTGGATATCTCTGGCTAGCGATGAACTCAGTCAGTGCATTGCAGTTCGACGTGCAAGAACACTCTCATAGGCCGAAAACCATTCCTTATTTTATTTCCGTCCCAGGGATTTCGAATGCCCTTGAATTTTTTTCGAAGTACGTTTAGAAAATTTGAAACAAACGCTATAATGAGGACGTAGTAAGGTAATTAGAGGAAGGATGAACAGAGTTTTCATAGAAACCTGATATTCGTCAGCTGGAATTTTACGCTTTTTTTAACACTTTATCAAAGTAGTTCAGTGAGTGGGTAAAAAATTTGGAGGCTGACGGTCATCTAAAGACACAAATCCGCCTTGAACTCAGCTAATCCGGAACTACTTTCGGAACAACAGTGTTTAAACTGCAACGATGCTGAGATGTATGCAAAACTTCAGAGCTCAGGTGTCTGCGCTGGGGTCGAACACGTTATTATCCTTTCCTGTGGCTGACGTATTGGCAACCACACCAACAGAATCCTCCGTTTCGCCTTTCCGTCAGCTGTTTTGTAGGCGCCATCAGCAATCACCAGTCAACGAGGTTGATCTGGCGAACACAATTCGGCACTGAATACAGTTAAGCTGAAGTTGTGGTGTAAACCACACAATGTAACTAGTTTTTTATTTTCATTTTTCATTTTTTTAATTGTTTTTATCACACATAATACTTTACCGTGAAAAGATGTAAAAAAAGAAGTAAATAATAAGTTAACATTGTGTCTTTCAACTACAACCTCATCTGAACTGGGTTCAATGCCGATTAGGGCTCCCCAGACCAATCTTATTGACGGCTGATTGCCGATGGCACTGATCGATGGAAAACTAGCTGACAGACATGCGAAACAAAGAAGACGCATGGTGTGATGATGAACGCGTTAGCCCCCGGAATGGGTAATAGCGCGTTCGTTCCCCACCGCAGACACCTGCGTTCCAAATTTTTGCAAACATCTCAGTATCGTTGCAGTTGCATCACACATTATACCCTACCGTGAAAAAAAATGTAAAAGGTAGTAAATAGAAGGTTAACATCGTGATTAACCACTTTTTTATTTACTGCCTATTCTTCGTCTAAATTTCTAGCAGCAATAGCTCCTAATGTTCAAACTCTTGATGGGTGTTTGCTGATAGCATCGATAGAGTGAAAAGATAACCGACGGAAAGCCAAAATTAAGGATCTCGTTTGGTGCAGTGGACAGCACGTGAGCCTAGAGCAAGGCTAATGTTGGGCACGAAGTCCAAGTGAAGCTCCGAGTTTTGCTCTTCGCATAGCATCCGTGATGTTGCACAATATTTCATATCGTACCATGAAGAAAGAATAGAAAGTAAATATAAGCTGGAACATTATGCAGCTAGAAATTTAGAAGAAGAAAAAAAATGGAGAAAAAAGAAAAAAATTGGAAAGCGATTTTCATTTAGAGATTCTTTGTTTCATTATTGCACCTGATCTCAATACTTTTGGTCTGTGTCGAAATTCTTATTGACAAGCTGAATTATTATGTAGTAAGCCTGTACCACGAGCAATGCCCAGTTAGATGACCATGGCTAACTACTCGTCAGAAACCACGGAAAAGCATCACATCAAGAGTTAGCCGTATGAGCAAAAAAATTAGAGCTGTTTATGCAAGCATGCAGCGGGACGGGGGAGTTCACTGGTTCCAAGAGCGCTCACACGTAGTGCAGGTGGTTAGTTCAAGTCCAAATAAGACGTTTTAGTAAATATTTCACGGCGTGCGACATTATAAATCTCAAGCCATCTTGAAGTAGGGAAGATTTGTCTTTTTCCGTAAACTCTCATTAGTTGTCAGGGTGAGCTTTTTATTAGTTGGAACTAATCATTTAACAAAAAATCACCTCAGAGCTTGTTCTATTATCATCTTCCACTAGTTACGGCTAGCTATTTTAGTTAGGAGAACTTTCCTCCTGACCGTAAGGTGATTAAGGATAAAGTTGTCGGAGTTAATCAATCCCTAAACGATGCGGCATGCATTCGACTTCATAAAGAATTCTTGAAGGTGATTGAATGCACAGGCCTATGTAATGAGTGGCTACGGCCTAGCGATGTACTGAGACAACGCTGCTTAGTATATATATATATATATATATATATATATATATATATATATATATATATATATATATATATATATATATATATATATATACATATATATATATATAAAGGAAAAAAGCTCTCGGCTTTGAACAATCCCTGAGGGATGCGCCATGCATTCGACTTCATTAACTATCGTTGGAGGTGATTGAATGCATGCATATCTGGTCTTTACAATGACTCGCCGTGACCTACCAATGTATCGAGGCAGTGTTGCTATCCTCCCAGACAAGTCTGGTACCAATTTGCCGACCCCGGAGAGATGGAAGGCTTGGTGAGCCATGGGCGCGCGGATCAATTTCTCGTGTGTGTCGTAGTGGCGCCTCCAACCATTGCGCCACACCTGCCCTTCCTAAAAGGTCCAGAGTACGGTACTGTGCAAGGTAACACGCATCGCTATTAAAAGGATGCGTTGACGAATGCAGCTATTAAATATTCAGTCATTTCTTACAATAAAGCATTTCCTGCGTTGAACACCATCTCACCTACTGTTCACCCATTTTTTTGGTGCATATTGAACACCTTAGCACATAGAAAAATCTTTAACACTCGTGATTATGGAAGATTAGGATTCAGCCCAAAGAAGTGTGTAGTTTGAATGCTCTTCTTCGAGCTGTAGAATATTGCGACCTTTAGAAATCACGAGAATCTAGTGAAGTGGCGAAAATTAGGTTTCCGTAGAAGAAATATGTCAACCTTTAAACATTATTGGTCTTTTCTTATTCTCATCCTGTGTAACCCATTGATATCATGTCGCAGAGGCAAGAACTAATAGTTCTATAAGTACACACATATACAAAAGCATAGCGGAGGCGATTTTGAAGTAGAAGTCAATATCCTTGCACAGGAGACTAAAACACCAGCGCGAAAACTTCTGGAAGCTTTTTGGATAAATGCCAAGAACCCAACAATGAATAGCAGGGATGAATGCCCAGAGGTCATACGCAACTTGACCCCGCATGTTCGCATCAATTTATGATGTGGGATGGTGCAGTCATCAACCTTATGCGACTATAATCAGCTGTTGTAATCTTCCTCATTGGAAGCCACGTGAAAAGCGGTGGGTTTTTTCGAGAAGCTGTTGATCATGTGATTACCACAGAGTTTTTCGTCTTTTTTGTAAGTGTTATTGAAGCGTTTGGCCTAGTAAATTGTATATCAGTGTTCCCTTCCAGGCTCTGTAGAAGGCGATACTGCCGAAACATCAGGTACTGTTGTATTGTATTGTGTTTTTCTATGGAAGTAAATGTATGTTGTTTAACAACCTCGCGACTGCTGAGCAAGAAAACGACGCATTCAACTTTTAAACATTATTGAAGTTCTTTTCTTATTCCCGTCCCGTGTAACCTATTGATATCATGTCGCAGAGGCAAGAACTAGTAGTCCTGTAAGTATACATCTCCTGCCTACGTAGACAAGAGAGTGTTTGTTAAACACATGACGTTGAACTATACAACAAATGGGTTTATGAAACCGCTTAGTGCAGCACGAAAAAGAACTTTCCTATTCCGTATCCCTTTTAGCCTCTGCAGGATCGTTACTACTGGAGGTCACTACTCAACAAAAGAATACTTTTGTAGCATTAATTAATGACAACTTGACGCAACACTGTTATATTTACCCCCTGAAAGTGAGAATGGGTGGGACCGAATTGTTGCGAGGCGCTCTGAGCTTTCGCAGCAAGCATCAGCCAATTCTTCATCCTACTAAGAGAAAACGAATGCGTTCCTCATCGATTCTAAGTTGTTTTTAGTAGAAGAAAAAAATGCTAGAAGTGCACTGGAACAGTGCCAAGTGTTTTCTACGGCCAAGCTCCTTCCCAGATCCATCACCCTTTTTTCGTAGATTGATAAAATCGAGATAAAACCGATACATCGAGTGTGGGTAATTATTTTCAGTAATAAATTTGTTTTGGGCGTCTTCAGCCTGTAAAACGATGTTATTTGTGTAAATATTAAAAAAACCACGGAAGCAGTTAGAAATTTCCAGGATCGACTTCCTATTAACCTCTTCATGGATTGATAATTCCCTGTTTTTTCTTCGATAAGCAAACGAGGTTGGTACTATAGAATTTAGTAGCATCAACTGAAAAGGAATTCAAAGTTCAATACCGAAAACTGAACAACAAATGGGTCAAAGTGGCAAGCGCGGCAGCCTTAGAACCAACAGACATTTCGCATCTTAAGGTCGAAGTGCCAACATGTCCCATCTTATAGTCGCTTATCAAAACTCATAATTTAGTGTCCTCTGATGGTCTGGCCTCCACCGATCCCTCAACCTTCAAAGTTAGACCTGTCATCACTTGTGTAGGTGGACCTACTGATAGAACAGATTGGGCCTACTGATAGTTTATAAACATAATTCTCATCCAGCTGCTTAAGCACATAGTAGCCTAACTCGGGAATATCCAAATGCTCCTAGATCACAACCATGCTGAGATATTTCTACAACTCAGGACCGCAGGTATCTGTGGTGGGAGACGAATACGCTACTACCCTTTCTGTGGGCTAACGCGTTCACCAATACCAGGATCCACCACCGTCCTGGTATTAAAGTCGCATGGTGGCAAATCTCCCACTGATTCACAACGGCTGCGACTGCCTGTGGTGATGAAGACCTGGGGAAGACTTTGGCCAGGCTGACCTCTGGATTCCAGGGAGCCACAATGGCTTAACCAACAAATTTCCGAAAAATGGTGATTATCCAGGGGCACGCACAACCATTGAGGACGGGCCCTTCAAGTATCAAGTATCAAGTAAAACGTTCACAACATGAAGATCTTTCGTTTCGCCTGTCTCTCAGCCAGTCTTTTGTCAATCAGAGCCATCAACAATCACCGACAGACACATGTGGTCAGGAGTTTTGCAAATATCCCAGCATCATTGTATTTGTATTCCGCATAATACCATTCCGTAAAATTTGTAGTAGGCAGCAAATAAGAATTAAACATTGTTCCCAGCTCGTAACGCGGGTCCCAACAGCCCGTACGTTATGGAGCCCTTCGACATTACCGCCCTTTGTAGTAACGTGTCAAACGATTCCGCAAAGCAAGCCATCCTCGAACTCTTCAAGCAACACTATGGAGCAGTAAAGATGCATGGCCTCTTGATTCAGCAGCTCATGGTCCCCTAAAGGTGTGCCTAAACTGCTCGATCTTGGGATGAGCCGGGAAATATTACGCACAACTTAGAGGGTTGGCAATGGTACAGCTACTGGTACGAACCGTTACCACTGCCTTTGCGTCTAAGGTGGAAGCACCAGTAACCGCTCTCAGGCCATTATTCTACTGTAGGCATATATAAGATTGCCCTGTTGTTTGCTCCACACAAGAGAACATGGACAAATACTTCGAGATATTGAACGGATAGTCAGAGTACATTAACTTTACCCGGAAGAAACCGGGAGAAAACTGGGTTCCAATTCTGAACGTTCAAATTAACCTATCCGAAACCGGAAACACTACAAAATGGTGCCGGAAACCAAGTAGTAAGAACATAGCGGTTCATTACCTCTCTTCTCACCCATAACACATTAAAAAAGCCGCTTGTAAGAAATATGTTCCGAACCGCCACCAGCGTGTGATCAGAGAGCTGAAAGGAGAATCTTTGAAACTGGTGAGGAAAACAGCTATTTCAGATGGATGCGAAACTGTAGCTCCTCGGCACAGGCATAGAGGAAAAACCACGTCCCAGAGCGATAATTCTAGCGAGAATAAGTGTCTGTTCACCTTACCCCTTATTTCGAACGAAATAAGTGCAGCTATAAAACGTTGCTTGACAAGGGCCAGCCTGGAGAATTCGGTAAAACTGATAGAAATACTATCGGACACTCTAAGACGCCAGCTGTGTAGAATGAACAAATGCATAAAATGCCTAACGGTAGAGAGGGTGACTGTATCAGTTCGGGTACGGTGTGCCTAATCTCTTGTAAAACGTATGGGGACGAATACGTTGGCGAAACGGGTAGACTACTCTGCATCCGTATAAAAGGATAACTAGTCGGTGAACTTAAAGTTAAACCAAACACTCTACAAAGCACCCACATTACACAGAGATGGGGAAGATTTTGAAGCAGAAGTTACGATATTCACACAAGAATCGGAAGCATAAGCGTGCAAAACTTTCGAGGCGTTCTGGATTAATTCCAAGAATCCCAAAATGATCCGCATGGACGAATGTCTCATAATAACGCGTTGGACAGTATTATTTAAACCTGTTATTGTAATGTGGGGTTGACGTTATGCTTCCAAGTAAACTATGTGCGGTTGGTCTCAACGTGACATATTCAATGGATGACTCACAGAAAGCGTTTAGTGTGCAAAGAAACTATACTGTGCTCAATGCGATTTTAGCATTTTCTCTATTTGGTTATGTAGGTGTTTACCTGTGTAGATTGCCGTCAATTAGACCTTTCAATGCTCTAGAAAGGTGAAATGCGCCGAAATGTCAGCTCAATGAATAAGGTAATACCTATAGTTCTTGCCTAATATTTTCCGGACCAGTCGGGGGATGGAGCAGTTAAAGCACACCTTTAGGAGGACCATGAGCTATTGACTCGAAAAACTGTAGATATTTAATACTCCACCGTGTTTCACAAGGAGCTTGCGGATGCCTTCCATTGCTGAATCGTGCCACACGTTCGTACAAATTCCGGCAGCTCGAAGGACTCTATCGCGTTCGAGCTGTTAAAACGTACGGTAGACAGTCCAGGAACATTTCAGAAATTCAACCAAAATGTGAAGTGGAGTGGGATGTTTCAAAAGCTGGATAAGTATTAGGTTTATTAGCCAACCTATTAACACTTCTAAAGAGATTATGATTGGTCTAATTTTGAAAGTGGAAGTGTCGGTAGATGTTAGATTATCAGTGCATACCAAGTTATGAGTTTTGATAAGAATTCGGTCTTAAGTTGCAAAATAACTGATTTCCAGCAAAGAACTTGCCTCCAACCTCGAAACAGTGCAAAAAATGTGGTATGTGACAGGCTTGAGAACTAATAAAATCGAAACTGTTTCCCTTCAAACGCAATGATGCTGAGATATTTGCTAAACTCTGAACCGCAAGTGTCTGCGGCTGGGATCGAACGCGCTATTACCCTTTCCGAGAGCTGACGCGTTCACCATCATACCATGCAGTTTCGCCTTTTCTATCTCAGCTCGTTCTATCCATCAGCGCTATCAGTAGTCGCCCGTCGACGGGATTGATCTAGAGAGCCCAAATCGGCAACGAACCCAGTTAAGGCGAGGCTTTGGTCGAAATCACAATGTCATCTTTTTATTTACAGCCTGTCACAATTTTTTTATGGCACTGATACAACCACAATGATGCTAAGATAATTTTGACTTATTATTTACTGCCCACTCTTTTTAGCGGCAGGGTATGCGTTGCGAAATATAACCTTAATGATGCTGAGATATTTGCAAAACTCCGGACGGCTGGGGTCTGCGGTGGGGAACGAAAGCGCTATTGCCCTTTCCGGGGAGCAGCGCGCTCACCACCACACCATGCGGGTCCTTCGTTTCGCCTGTCTCTCAGCTAGTCCTATTGATCTTTTGCCATCAGCAATCACCCGTCAGCGGGATTGATCTGGCATTGGATTGGATTGCTGATGGCAAAAGATCAATAGAACTAGCTGAGAGACAGGCGAAACGAAGGACCCGCATGGTGTGGTGGCGAGCGCGCTACTCCCCGGAAAAGACAATAGCGCGTTCGTTCCCCACCGCAGACCCCTGCCGTCCGGAGTTTTGCAGATATCTCAGCATCATTAAAGTTATATTTCGCGATGCTAAGATATTTAACTCCTGACCGCAGGTGTCTGCGGTGGGGAGCGAACGCACCATTACCCTTTACCCGAGAAAGGCGGAATGATGAACCCGCATAATGTAGTGGTGAACTGCGGTCCGCAGTTTTGCAAATATCTCAGCATCGTTGCGGCTGTAGCACACGTAATACTCTGCCTTGAAAAGTTATGATAGGAAGTAAATAAAAAGTTAATATTATTATCCTTTTAGTTAGCGGTAAAAGTGGAGAGTTTGTAGTAATTTCCGTATAGCGGAAAAAATGTCTTGAAGATGCTATCTTTATCACTCAACGTCTGAAAAGGAATTCAAGACTCAATACTGAAAGCTGAAAAGGAAGTGGATCAAAATGGCAAGCGCAGCAGATTTAAAACCATCAGTTACTTCATAAAGTAAAATTGAGCTACCCGCACTGCCCGTTTATAACTACTTATCACAACTCATAAGTTAGTATCTACTGTTGATCTTGCGTCTACTGATCCATCAACATTCGAAGTTAGAGCTGTCAGTAGTTGTGTGAAGAGCCCCACTGAAAAAAGTAGCTTAATCTATGAATCTAATACTCATCGGATTGCTGAAAGACATCCTAGCCCATTACGAACACACAAATGCTCCGGAATCGTCTTCATAACGCGTCTTCCAACAGCGCGTACATGATGGAAGCCTTCTACGTTACCGCCCTTTATTCGAATGTGTCCAATAATTCCGCAATGAAACCCATCCGTTAACTTCATGTACAAGACGAGGGATTAATAAACTTTTATGATTTCCCGATTGAGCAGCTCATGGCCCTCCTAAAGGTGTGCTTGATGTATTCGATCTTTAGATGGTCTGGGAAATATTACGCACAAATGAAAGGGCTGGCAATAGGACAGCGACTGGCACAAAGTCGTGACATTGCGATCATCTCTAAAGTTGATGCCCACGTAATCGATTTCCGATTGTTAAACTGTCGCTTAAGGCACGTAAATTTCATAAAAGAAAAAAACGAAGGAAGACCGGTTTCCGTTGTTAAACATTCAAATCAACCTGTCCAAGAAAGGCTATACCAACCAGTGTTACCGATAGCCACGTTACAAAAAACACCATCGTTCATTACCTTTTCTCTCACTCTTCGTGCACTGAAGGTGTATTTGTGAGAAACGTTTCATACAGTCTCCAGTGTATGTGCAGTAAGGGAGCGGAAGAAGAAATCCTTGGATTTGGAACGAAAAATGGCCATCTCCAGCGACCACCAAAAACGGCCTGTATCTACGATTCGGTAACAATGATTAAAATACCACTAAGCACTCTAAGACGCCAGTTAGTTCGTAACCGCCTGTATGACCGTCTGCTATGAACAGCGTAGAATTGCATATTGTAGCCTAGCGGTAGAGACGATGATTGCATGATTCGGATAACAGATTCTAATCTCCTATAAAGCGGTCGCGAAGAATATTTTGGTGAAACGGATAGAGTACTGTGCGCCCGTGTAAAAGTGTACCTTGTAAGTGAGTTTAAAACAAATGCTTTGGTAGGCTCGCCTAAGACTCGAAGACAATGGAGAAGATTTTGATGGAAATTCATCATCGTCGTATAGAAATCCAATACATTAGCACGCAAAACTCATAACGTGGCTTTCGATAATTTCTAAAGATCTGAAAATGAACCACCACGGATGGGGATGTCTCATGATGGCGGGTGGCCTTACACAGTATCTCAGACTGATATTTTAGCGTAATAAATGCACATTATTGACTTATGTAAGACTCACTGCGGCAGCTCCACCATTAAATAGCGTGAAAATTTATAGAGTATAAAACGGTGAGTGTTTAAAAGAAGCTGTTTATTAGAGATGAGAGTATATGCATTGGGTTTTCTTCCTGCATGGTTGATGAAAGTTTTCGGCTGAGTAGTATGTCTGTCAATTCAACCTTTACACTCTCTTAAGAAGGCCAAGCAGCTGAAATGCCAGCCATCGTGAATGAACAAATACTGTGATGACAACATGTGGTTTTCACATCAAGAAAAAAAGTGAATACGTAGAAAGTTGTGGAGTTCTAGTTCATCGCATAGTGGCAGAAACTCCGAGATTTCATAGCACATATATAAACCTAGACAAAATCCGAATGAAATACTGTACTGTGTTGATTTCAGGCGGGTCATGGTGAAGATGCGAGGTTATAATGAACCACCCTGCCAACAACCCGCATAGCGTAGAGGATAAACGTTGCTAAACCTTGGTGGTGTAGAAATTGGAGTTAGAGCGCGAAATTTTAATCTCTCCCCCTTTGTTCTTCAAGCTTATCATGAGCACGTTACCATCCATTTCTTCAAATATCCCACCAATATGCTAATCAAGGACATCTCCCATTAGTATTCGGTAAAAAAAATGACGTTCTCCAACTTTATCAAGCCATTGAATCGTAGTTCTACACAAGTGCGGTGTACAACTTTGCAAGCCACTTATAAAAGTGTATTAGTTGAAAGACTAGAGTTTTCTGGTTTTTTAAAGTTGCTTGGAAGGTTAAATTATTACAGAGTTTTCGTTAAGAAATTGACATTTCGCATACAATTCTTGTGAACTGAAACATTGAAGGCTCCCAATACTTAATTTCACCTTGCCGTTCCGCTCGTCAAACGGAGAGGGACTCGTCACATTCTTCATACTTTGCTGGAGATGTAACGATTTCTTTCCTTCTGTTAATCTCAATGGATTGCTTTCATTGTTTCTCAAATGGTTGTCCTCTTATAGCGTTTCGAGTGCTTTTTTGTGTCATTTCATCATGTCTGTGCTCATCCAAAGACATGACAATCTGGTTTGTGTGTCAACTACGCTGATCGTCCTTTTTCAACGGATCTCTCAAGTCCAGCAACATTCGCTTACTTACTCCAATAGCTTGGACCCCGCTGTCGTTCTTTTTTTCATACGCACAATAGAAGGCATGCAACAATGAATCTGTTTCACTGGTGCCGACGGTATAACTAGTACTAGGTAGGTAGCAAACCTGGTGAATAAATCTGCTATTTTCCGTTCCTAGTAATGGACCATTGAATCAAACGTGACGAAAATTGTCTTCAAAGAAAACGTTGAGAAAACCCATGATGCTATAGAACATTGTTGTCGTGAGCATTGTTTCATTGTCTCAAAAGTCTTTTACTGGGTCAGAAATTCCAAAATATTCATTTGTGAATATATACGGGCCATTGCAACGTAGTGGCTAGAGGTGCCTTGTACTGCGCACTGAATCGATATTTGGTTCGATCTCGTACCCCAGACTTAGTAAGCCTTTCATCTTTCCGGTTGGCCAAATATGTAGCAGATTTCTCCGGAAATGTAGCACAACTGACTTGTAAACAAGGGTACCGAAAGTCATTCTATAAGCCAGATATGCATTTAACTACCTTTACAGTGCTTAATAAAGTGCAGTAATGTGGCGCATCCCTCAGAAATTGATCAATTCCAGACGTATTATCTTTTTTATCTCTTGTCTAGTTAAAGCGCTCAGCTATATTCATTTTGTTTATAACAGGAGATGCGATTCTCAAGAATGGCTGTTGTTGGTCCGTTGGATGAACACGACAGGCGACCTGCGTTAATGATTCGTTTAGCCGATATTCAAAAAAAAGCTGTTTCTTGCTGAATCTCACGTACGTCTCTATATGGCAAGCAGCCGAATAAGTAGTCTAAGTTAAGTACTACTTAGTTTACCAACATAGTAGTTTTCTTGGCAAGAAAGAATGAGGCAGAAAATTCCAGAGAGGCGATAGGGAGTTGATATGAGTAAAAGATACTAATGTAGGATACCATAGTGGATGGGATCGAGTTCTTCTACTGTGGTCTGTTTCTCTTCTTCGCTTTCATAGTGCAGTAGTTTTTTACGTTCATTTTTACATTTTCTTCCATTTGTAATTGATGGTGTTGTTAAGGCCGATTATCGTCCGACATGTGATTGACGAATCAAGTCCATTACACGGTCTCACAAAAGAATCTCTACTTGTAAGCTCCAATTCAGATTTATGCTTTTTTTTGCAAAGGCAGAATTTTCAATTAGTCATTTTGTACTTTTTAGTCGGCAGAATTTGAATTAATTATGACTGTCGAGGGAATCGTTGAAGCGACAGGGATGACATTCCAGGCTAGAACATCATTTCTTCCAAACGAAATACTCTGGGGTCACAAGTGAGCCATTACTGTGTTTGTTGGATGTATGATATACATATTGCTACTTTCGCTATTTTCTTCTTCTATGCTTCTTAATAAAACGCTATTCGTGGCAGCAGCATCACGGTCATTCGTTTTTTTATTCAGTTGCGTCCGTTTGTAGAGAGATCCTTGTCTGTTACACTTGTAATCATGGTATTGAAACTACTTTTTTTGTTATATAAAGGTCTACTCCTGCTAACGCTTCACCTCCTCATCGTGGCTCGGAGTTGTTCTGGGGGTCAGACTGCGATGTGCAACGGCAGAATCATCCCCTGGCAGGGCCTCCCAAGCTGAGAAGGAGTCCGGCCTTTCCATCAGGAAGTCTAACTAAGAGTAAACCAATACCAGGATCGACCACCGTCGTGGTATCAAAGTCGCATAGTGGCAAATCTCCCTCTGATCCACAAAACCTGCGACTGCCTCTGGAGGTGAAGACCTGGGGCAGGTTTTGGCCAGGCTGTCATCTGGATTCCAGCGAACCACCATGGCTTAACAAGGAAATCTCCGAAAAATGGAGATTATGCTGGGGCTCGCCAACCACTGAGGACGGGCCATCAAAGTATCAAGTAAGTAGGTAAGTATATATATGTATAAATATACATATATATGTGTAATCTACTTACACAAATTTCACTTCGTCGTGTTTGCAACATATTTCGCCTTGGTGGCTATGCCATTTCTTATCTTCATCATTCGCTCCCGGTTTACGAAATTCCAGAAGACCGCTGAGAGTGATTAGGATAGGTGTTGACTGGTTTGCATAGACATGATAAAGATTTTATATCGTACTTTTTGATCACATGCTGCTTTGTTTGGTTTTCATCTGCCCATCTGTTTTCATCAGAGGTCTTCAGCACCACAGGCGGTCGTAGCCTTTGTGGATCAGTGGGAACAGGGCGGTGGTGGATCTTGGTATTGGTTTACTCTTAGCTAGGTTTCCTGGTGAAAACTCCGAGCTCATTCTCAGCTTGGGAGATCCTGCCGTGGGGAATGAATCCTCCGCTGTACATGACAGTCCGACATCCAGAAACACCTCCCAGCCACGATGAGGCGGTAAGCCGTTCGGAAGCAGGGAAGTCACTGCAGTCGCAATTCCCGTTTTAACATGACGATCTGTTGAGCAGGCTGTATCCACTTAAGGCTGAGTCCTACTCTACCTAATGTTTTGCGTTTCATCCGAACCACCTTTTTTTCGTGTTAGATTTGAGTTGTCATACAGTTACAAAGGTGTTGACTTCGTTTTCCTGTTTTCAGAGTGACGAGACTGGATGAGTTGGTTGTTAAAGAGATTTGAAAGTTCGGAATAGTTTCCAACAAAACATCTTTTCATGACATGATCTCCTATGTAAATGGAGAAACAAATTCGACATATTAGCAATGTGAGTATTCAATGCCTAGATTTAAATTCCTTTTTCTGATTGTACAGAAATAGCACATTCTCAAGCGTGGTCCTACTCTCTTATAGAATGAAACCAGCAAAGCACAAAAAGGAGCGAAGTAGCAGGGTGGTTATCCACTAGAAGCTCTCTGAAGCTCCCGGCGTTGATCAATCGCTGAGGGATGCGCCATGGATTCGACTTCATTTAGTATCGTTGGAGGTAACTGAATGCAAATCTGGCCTTTACAAAGACTTGCGGTGGCCTACCGATGTATCGAGCCAGTGGTGTTATCCTCTCAGACAAGTCTGGTACCAATTTGCCGACCCCCAGAGGTATGGAAAGCTTGGTGAGCCTTGGGCGCGGGGATCGGTTCCACGTGTGTCGCAGTGGCGCCTCCAACCACATTCAGGTTATCCACTAGGAATGTAAAACCTTGCGGTGATCTCGTGTAGGCTCATAGTCACGGTTAATAAAAAATACAATAACTTAATTCCCAAGGATGGTTCTGGACTTTTTTCAGGAGAGGTACACTATTTCTAGGAAACGGAGGATATGGTAAGAACAGCGATGGTGTTTTTGAGGCTAATATAATCGTCGAGGTTTCTTCATAAATTGATTGCTGTAAGGCTAGAGAAAAATGACAGTCTCAAGGCAATGTGGTTGAGGCGATTATCTTGCAGTAATGTAGTGTAACTCCTTCAGTTGTAGGCGGAATCAATCAAGTCAACATGAAGACAAACGTTATTGAAATTACAATCTCGAATTCCTTCAATCATGGCAATGCATGATTGTGATTTTGCCGGTTCTGCAGTGGTTAGCGTTCACCACCTCACTAAGTTCCAAATACTCGGAAGTCATTCTCTACGAGCTCTTCAAAGAACGAAAAACACCGTTTCGCAATCTTATGCGTAGCATCTCGCTAAAGTGGAAAGCCTTCGCTATTGGGAATCCAGAATTAATATTACACACTGTTCCTGTTGATAGACCCCACCCTTTATCCCGGTTATGGGTCCCAAACCATCTGAAAGAGGCGAACATGTGTGCGCATGTTTTACATAATTTAGTTCAAGTACAAAAAGGTAGCTACTGGTTCCCCTATAACCCCAATGAATTTCGACCTCATGGATGACAACAGACGAATTAAAGCTTTATAAAGTGAAAAGAAGAAGTGAATTACCACAATAAATCAAATTTCTGAGCAATCTCTAAGATGGTGACGCTTGTAGAAGACCTGCATGACTTTGCGAACACCAAAGAAAACCCACACTGAAACAATGGATGCTACAATGTAAGCACGAATTCCGAGAGACGTACGGTATGAGGTCACTAGTGGCCACAATACACCGATGCTTGCATTATTTTTTGGACATTTGGAATTGATCCAGAACACCTCAATTCTGTGTCCTGTGCGCACCTAGTGGAGTGTTTAGCTTCAATTTAAATTTATCGACTAAGTGTTCTTTCAGACTGACGCAGAGCTGTCTACAAGTTCGTTAACTTATTCCTTCCCGCACGCTTCACAGCAGATTAGGTACACCGTAGCCGAACTCATGCATTCACTTTCTCTGCAGTTGGGGCACATTGTGCAGTTTTTCGTTGCACTTAGAAGGTCACATAGGCGATCACGAACAAGCTGGCATCTTAGAGGGTCCTGTGGTATTTCGATCACTGTTACCGAATTTTCTAAACCGGCCATGCTTAAGCAACAGCAGTTTATACTTGCACTTATTTCACTACCCCACGCCGCTACAGTTTCACAGCCATTAGAATTGGCTGTTTGTCGCGTCAATTAAATTGGACGACATAAGTGCGCACAGGACACAGAAACATGGCGGAGAAGATTTCGATGTAAAAGTCACTACCCTTCCACAGGAATCCAAAATAGCAACTCGTAAACTCTTGAGGCGTTTTTTGGATTAACTCCAAGTATCCATGAATGAACAGCAATAACGAATGCTTTGTGATGACGCGTGACCTCGCGCCATATCTTAGGATGATTCTATTACCTGACCCAGGTACATTCTCCGCATATGTAAAACTCTGTGCAGCTGTTCTTTATCAATTATCTGGAGGACTTACAACGAAGAAAACGGTGGGTGTTTAAAGGAATCTGTTTATTATGCGAATGCAAACACATGTGTTAATTATTTGCTAAGGTTACGAAAGTGTTGGGCTGAGTAGATGGCATGCCAATTTGACTTTTCCATGCTCTGAAGTTGGCGAAACCGTAAAACGTCGGCTATTGTGTGCTAATAAATCCTCTAATACCTACCTCGTGTTTGCTTATCGAAGAAAAACAGTGAAAGCAGTAGCTTACACTGGCGTTGGTTATGGCAGAGATGGATGGGTCCCAAGTCGCCGCCCACCTTATTAATAGAAGGTGCCGTATGTACATATATTTTTTTTGTATGACCCATCTTCACGTCTATTGTGCGGATCGCAGCACTTGTCACATTCGATTCGTTTCCTCCCATCCATTGTCCACGAAGGCCTTCCAAGTTTTTACGTGTGGCTTCGGTTGCTCTTTGAGGATTTTCATTTCATCTTGAATATCGTGGAATGCTGGTTGAGCAATCCTCACTCGAGTCCTGAGATAGCCTTGCTGTAGCGTTCTCAAATGGATTTCAGAGTGTGATTTTTTTTCCCAGACAAGTCCGGTACCAGTTTCCCGACTCCGCAGGTATGATAGGTTTGGTTGGCCCAGAGAGGAATCGAACTAGCACCATGCTCGTGATGACGGACATCATTACCACTATGCTATCCACTACCTATGTATATATAATGGAGTAAATTCCGAGACGAAGAATAAGGTCGACGCAGAAGAGAACTGCGTGACATACTGTATTCTTGCGAGGTACACGTTTCAAAGGAAATGCAGTTTTTTTTGCCCACAGTCGTTTCGCATCGCTAAAATCACAAAATCCAAGTATCTTTATTCTTATCTGTTCAATAATGCTTTAAAGGGCCATTTCTATTGTAATCTCTTAATAAATTCAAAAATTTTACTTCAGTCTACAAATGCGATTGTACATGGTGGTAAAACTGGTGCTGCTCTGGCTTTTATAAAGTTCTCAACCTCGTCTTTCAACACCTAAAAACGTCAGTAATAATCGCTATCACGACGAACTGATCAGCGACTGTCCACTATGAATCTGAAATCATTACCTGTAGATTCGCATCATTTTCAAGGAGACTCGGTTTTACCAGATCTAACATCTTTGTGTCATAAACATAGAGAGCGTGTTCCTGGTAGTCAATTAGTAGGATATGCATCAAAAGCAATGCTCGTCTGGTCAGCCGCAAATTTGACGTGGACAGAAGGCTCGGGAATAGGAAGAACACACCTAAAATCATGTCGTAATCATTGCTGCACAACATAGATTGGACGTCATAAACAATCTGGAACGTTTATACAGAATGGCAATTAATGGGTGTAGATTAAGCGAACAGGCGTTGCGTGACAGATCCACTTATATCTCTCTAATAAGACGGTAGACGATGGAGCACACCGCGTTTGTCAACCCCTGAACAATGCTTCATCCCTTTAAACTCATTGAGTAGTGCGGAGGTAACTAAATTTATATGGCACGGGTGATTGCTGATGGCAAAAAGATCGATAGAACCAGCTGAGAGACAGGCGAAACGAAGGACCCGCATGGTGTGGTGGTGAACGCTTTACTCCGCGGAAAGGACAATGGCGGGTTCGTTTCCCCACCATAGGCACCTGCGGTCCACAGTTTTGCAAATATCTCAGCTTCGTTGAAGTTATATTTCGCAATGTACCCTGCCATCGAAAAAGACTAAGCAGTAAGTAAAAAATGTTAAAACTAAATTTATATTTGGCCTATACAATGGGCTACTCGATGAGTATAGTCAGCGTCTTTTGCCACATTATACAAGTTTTATACCAATTTGTAGACCCATGACGACTTAGTCGTGATGGAACCAACGAATACGTTTGTACACCAGAGCAACTCTACTTGCTGAACTCTTCTTGTCTTTTGTACGTATACATGTAATGATTCTCACTTATTAGTGTCGAATAGGATACGGAACATTTCAACGTTATAGCACACGATAAATTGTGCAAAGATCACTAATAAAACGAAACAAGAAGACAGACAAGTAAGAAATCCTTTCTGGAGGTGATTGGCGACCTATTTTTTGGATATGTTCCTAGAGTATGAGCAGCCGAGAAGCTCTACTATGGTGATGGAGACGAAGGAAGACTCAGAGTATACAAGTGCTACTTAATATTTGTGCCAAAATGCCAAAATATCCCAATGATTAGAGAGATAATGCAACAATTAAGCAAAATATATGAAAACGAAACCCAGACTGAAAACCGCACGCTCTTCTTGCTCTGTTTTTTCTTCAAATTTAACCTGCGCAACTTTAAGAGATTTCTATGACAAACAGATATCGTACCAGATCCTATCATCAGTGTGATCTTATCATGGTTGGCGCGAATGAGCAAATTAATAATTGTCCACATGCAGTCCTAAAATAATTTTTAAGATATGGAAAAGCCGGATAATAAGGTGTGCTTTTCTATGGTATAGAGTTATAAGGTTCAATAACTCGAAAGACTAGCTGAATAGTTGAATTATCCCTTTTTTCTGAAACACTATGTACTCTCAAAAACAAATTCCATGTAATTACTTGCAGTTTGGGCACGCTTGCTTCCAGACTCCATCGGGCTGTTTCCTAGTCGTCACTACAGACAGTCTGCGACCCTCGTGGATCTCAGGGAGTCACGTCATCATAGTAGGTTTTCCCCATGATGGCAACATATCCACGGCATCCGCGTAGAGGTGTAAAACTCTTGTTTACAGACTGTGTAAAGGCGTCTGTTTGTGAACCCCTTACCGCAACTTGAATTTCGGAGCAAATAACACACTCTGGCTACGATAAAGGGTGAACTATTGGAAAGGACATGCTAACTAAAAAATAAGAAACTAAACAGTAGCCAAAATCACGAATTTTTTTACAGGGTATGTTGCCGTTATTCAATTGCGTCACCTATAGCCTCGTTGATTGTCGAGTGACCCGAGCGGGCGCCAGCAAATCTTCCATTTTTCCCTGCCGCGGGCAGTAGTAGCCCTGTGGATTCTGCTCTAAAGGTTGGGCATCATACCTTTTTTTCTAGGCTTTTCGTTTGACTTCCCGAGGAATCCAATCACTAACGGCTCAAGTCCACCGGTTGTTCTTTATACGAACTACATGTCCAGTCCACCATATCTTCAACTGTTTTACATACAGAACGGCATCTTTGAACTTTAATCGTTGATGCAGATCGGAGCCTTGGATACCTTCCATTAATTGCGTGACACGGGATACTCCTAGCACCGTCCTTTCGACTGCGCGTTTAATAACGCTGAGCGATCTTTTATCCTGTTTACGCAGTGACCAAGTTTCTGAAGCGTACGTTAAGGCAGGAAGTACCGCTGAGTCGAAAAGGTGAACAAGGAATCAAGTGTTCTTTGTTTTCTTCACTACATCCTCGATGCTCTTGAATGCTCCCTAAAATGCTTGTTCACTTCTGCTCAACTCTGGAGCTAAGTCGTTGAACATGTTGATTTCCCAGCCAAGATAGACATAACTAGAGCACTCGGAGATATCCTTTCCTTTGAACGTTAGTGAGGTATACCAAACCAACTTTAACAAAGTCGGCAAGAATTCGTTTCGCTTGGCTGATTTTTTAACGTCAGAAGAACGATTTCATCAGCAAAACGAAAATGGTGTAATGACCGAGCATCAATTTTCACTCCCATATTGTCCCAATCCAACGTTCGCATGACGTTCTCGGAAGTGACGGTAAATAATTTTGGCGAGATGGTTTCGCCTTGACCAACACATTTTTTTGATGTCGATGTTAATATTGTTGTAAAATGATGATATCTTGCTTGTGAAATTTTCGTACAACACACGAAGAATCTTTATACAGCGAGTACGGAGCCCCCTGACTCTCCAGGGCTTCCATGACTGCTTCTGTATCATCTGAGTCAAAAGTCTTCTTCAAATCGACGAAAGTGAGATAGAGCGGTTTTTTTGTACTCTCGCGATGCTTCAATAAGTCTTGTTATCGTGCGGATATGCTCCATCCCACTAAATCCTTCTCGAAATCCTGCTTGCTCACATGATTGTCCTTCGTCCAGTGCTCTGTCAAACCTGTTTTAGATAATTCAAGTGAAATTTGCAGACAACAGACAGCAAACAGACTAAGCGGTAGTTGCCAATATGGTGAAGGTCACCGTTCATGAACAACAGCACAGTCCTGCTGGTCTTCCAATGAGTAGAAAGCTTGCATTCAGACAGGAAACGTGTGAGGAGCCGAGCCAGTGTGTTTACGAGGACTGGCGGAAAGTTCTTCAAGTGTTCAGATCTTATCCTCTCCGGACCTGGTGTTGTTCGACTTTTCATCGACGAAATAGCATTTCGGGTTTCTGAAGGGAAAGCCGGTGGCACGAGATATCCATCCTTCTTTATTCAATATGAGGAAAGGAAGGCGCGGCTATTGAAGAGACCTGAGTAGCAGTCGTGAATGGCTTCCTCCATTGCCTTTCTGGACGCTGTAACTGTTCCGTCTGGGCGTTGGAGTGCAACTATCTTGGTCTTGTAATCGGCAAAGCTTCGGTTGGCTTTGCGAATGGTCTTCTCAGTTTCTGCTGCTTCGACCATGACTGCTGCCCTTCTCTCTTAAAGATCTTTTTTATCATCTGTCTTCATTTTTTTGGCAAGTTCGGACGTTAGTTCGCAGTTGCCTGCAGCTCGTGCGATTCCACGCTGGCGTATCAGCTCGAGTGTTTCTGGAGACAGACGTCTCTTGGTGACTTTCGAACTCTCAGGTTTCATAGCGCTATGGTGAAGATGTTGAATGAACCGACCGTATTCCTCATCGATGTTATCCCGAACTGCGTCTTCAAAACAATCGACTAGTAAATTGAATAAATCCCGATTTACGGTGCTTTTGGAATTTAGTTTTTTTAAATTTAGCTCCTTTTTTCTCTTCTCCACGAGAAATAGAATCTTGCACGAAGGAGGCGATGGTCTGATCCCGTGTCGAATTTCGGGGCAACAGCGACATCGGCAAAGCAAAAGCTTCAATTTACTATGAAGTGGTCTATTCCGTTATAGTATTCTCCACTGGAAGATTCCCACGCTCAGCGTTGAGTGTGGGCTTTTGGAATTGCGAGCTCATGGGATGGTCTTGGTCGTCATGATAAACCCAGAAATATCGCTCGAAATAAATAACGCTCATCCTGTTCGTTCCATTCTAATCCGTGGGTCCCAGTGTAACATTCTTCAGACGTTCATCTTGGTTCAATCTTAGTGTTAAAATCTCCAATGATAACATTGAAGAATGTAAGGCTTTCTCTGTAGAACTTCTCCAAGTCCAAGTGGAACTCTTCGACTTCTTCTTCGTCATAGTTTGATGTCTGCTCGTAAACGACGAAGATTGTTCAAGCCGGAATTGATCCACATCTTTTTTAATCGCAAACATCCGATTCGGGTTGTTAGTTGTTCGAATGAATTAACGTTTATGGACAAACTCGTGTTGACGACAACACCGACGCCGCCGACTCTTCTACTGTCGCGTATTCAGAGGAACAGTTCTTTTCCGGTGTCATAGACGGCGTTGAATGGGTGGCGTCGCCTCGTCTCGGCCAGGCCGATGACGTCGTACCTAATCCTTCTTGCTTGCATGATCAAGTCTTCTATCGAGGACTCGGATGCAAGTGTACATAAATTGCAGGTACACCTTAGTCACGTGTCATCACCTTAGTTCTTCGTGATCCATGCAGCTCCCATTGACCATGAGATTTTAGCAGCCTCTCCGTATTCGTCCTACCCAACGCTGCCAAATCAGGGGTTCTTTGGAAGTCAGAGGAATGAGGCCCGTTTCCTTTACTGCGTCTTGCTTTTGATACCCACGTATAGCTTGCTCAGCCCTTAACGTGGAGCTGGCCATGCTCACTGGTAGTTTTCCAGTCTATCCCAGATTGGATATGGAGCTTATTTGCTGGAGACGACTCCTAACCGCCTCCCATATAAATGCCTTGTCACTTGGTTGAAGGCTTTGGCCTAATTTACTCGTAGAATAGTATCCGCATAAAGGAGAACATACACACACACACGTCCATGGTTGAATACGCCTCGTAAACACAGAAAAGTATTTGCCAAATCGGCGCTGCAGAAACAGTAGTCCATCTCTTGGATCCAATTGCTTCTCAGGGAAGCAAAGGTTACTTTTTGTCCTCGATGAACCCTTTTCCCGCCACTTAGCCTCGCTACTATTCGGCTCGAGATCCCTCATTTAAGGGAGATTCGTGGTTTAACCTTATGATTCATTAATTTACTGGGGATTGTTGTGAGTTTTACCAATGCTACGTGTATTGGGATTCCCTACCTTAACTGACGTAGTTCACATGATTGTCCCGAACGTCGTTTTAAAACCTAACCAGAGCTATCCTATTTCCCAACATCTAGTTGTACGAAATATTTTTTTTCAGTCGATCATTAGTGTAGAAAGAAAATGTGCTAAATGACCTCATTGATTTCACTCTCCGAGGATTCTGCACCTTCAAAGAGCATTGGATACAGTTCCGGATTCTTGAACAGCGACTAAATGGATATGAATTTAAACATGAAGCAAAACTTTGGCTTATTATTGCGTAAATGGCGTTAAGAAAAGCTCTTAAAAACATGTGACCAACGCTTTATAAACGTTTTATAAAATGTGCTGAACGTTAAGAAGATAAATGAGGAGTCAAGTCTTTCAGGAGCAATTATAAAACACCTACTATCACGTAGGAAACGTCGACAGCTTAACAATTAGAGAAAAAAAAACTAGGAAACGGCCAATTTTTTTGGCATGGAAAAGCCACCCACATCGGCGTGTTCGCGCGCGCTGGCTGCAATATTCGAACAAATCCAAGCGGCATCGAGTCTGAGATCGAGAGGAGATTTGTTCGACAGCGAGCGACTCTGGGAGAAGATTCTCGAATGACAGAATAGAAATGATTTAATTTCGAAAAATTATTGCGAAAATTCCTTCAAGAAACCACGGTCTCTGACACTGACAGATTTAACGAAACACATTTACTGAACACGTCATGAAATAATATTCCTAGTCAAATTTCCTGTTCTTCTAAGTTTACATCATGAATAGCTAGTGTTGTTTGCACTCCGGCAGTATCGTCCATGCTAAGAATTTCTCAGAAGCCGTTTTCCGAAATAAATTTTTTGCTGGGAATAGCTTGGTACCTAAGGGAATGAATCTAGTGACAAATCAAGAAATCATGGTCCCATCTGCAATGATACATGTGATTGCGTTCTAAGAAGATCCTGGCACTGCTACCGTTTTAGGAATTCTGGAGAAACATTAACTCGATTAGTAGAAGACAGCTTTGGAAATCGAGCGGTTCAGCGTTCGTGAAATTCTTCAAGCATTGCGGTAACTTGGGGTAACCAATGAAAAGCAACGCACTTCATTTTTAACAGCCAAAATAACCCTTAAATAACAGTTTGATGCATTTTTTTAGGTACTAATCGTCCACACTTCCACTGTTTTCCTACGCAAGCGAAGATCTACGCCTGTTTGAAACTGATTTGCTGAGAAATTCTTACGAGTTTTCGGGTAACTACCATCGTGCGATTGGCCTACCATGGCGAGACTTGAAATGAGAAAACTTTTCACAACTTACCAAAATCTCATAAAAATCGGGGGTGAGAGATGATCGCTTCCGTCTGCCTTTCGTCACCGGTGATGATATTGCCCAATATACGAAGCGCGGCATTATAAAGACCACTGAGACTCTGAAATCAAAGACTGCGAAAAAAATGATGATGACCTGCTGATCATTTTATAGTACCAGAAAGATATGAGGTGGCGTTAATTTTACAAGGCAATCTTCTACGAACTATATGATTCATTATAGGCTATGAACGTCATCTCGATTACCCTTCATGTGTCAGCTGATATCAACATAAGAACACGCATTCAATATTACCACATATGAAGGGCAAAATACTGGTGCCCTGTGTTCGATTTAAACAAACAGCGAGATGTTAGCATGTGAATAAATAATCATCAGCCTTACCGAATCCAGGATCTCAAACACCAAATCCACCAAGCCCGGTTCACTGAGTACGACATCGATCTGAATGGACATTAAGAGAAGTGGTTCACGTATGAAGCGAGCACAAAAAAGAGTAAAAGAAACGCTTGTCAGAGATTGCTGTTAGCATTTTTTTGCCAAATAGAAAAACAACAGTGATGTGCACCTGTGTTCCTGTGAGCATATCGTTTGCAATTGATGCCAACGTCCAGAGGCAATCTTCGGCCACATCTGTCCACACATTGTACCGCTTTGCCAGCTCAGTCAAAGCTGTTGTCAACAGCCTTATCGTCTGTATGATAGTTTATTGTATTACACACAACTGCCATCTTATAATGATGGTCTTTCTTCTAGTCACTCGTCAATTAGAACCAGTGTTTACCCAGATCGGTATGCTTCCATTCTGAACACCACCATCCATGACGATCATTGCACACCACACGATACTTTTCACTTCGCCATGTTCGGTGGGATTTTGTTGAGCTAATATTTTCGTTATAATCTGAAAGCCCTAACAATATTCCAGTGCTAGAGTTACGTTAAGTAAACTTACATTACGTCCTACAGTTTCTTCAAATAGACAACGTTTAAACGAATATCACCAACTCAATTACTGTTTTCTCTACACCATTTACTGATACTTCGTCATCTATTTGGTGATTGGGTCACGTAATCTTACGGTAATCACTCCAGCTTCGCGACATCTCCTTTTGCAGTCAGGACAACAGGCTGCAATGTGGCCCAAAGAACAAGCGCATTGTACGCGTAACTTGCCTGCACCGTATATTACGCCTTTTGTAAAGGCGTTAATACCTCTCTGAAATTGTCAAGTGATTGTAGTACATTGGAAGAATCAGTTATAGTTGGTCTCTCTCTAGGTGGTACGCATGTTTTTCCTTCATTATATGCCATTTACATATCAAAGGTGTGGTCGATGAATCTCTAAATAACGCCTAATAGTTTGAAGAAAGGAAAATCTCTTTGAGTCGCTTCGTTTAACTCACAGTGTTCAATGCACTTAAATAAAATTGAAAGAGTCAATTGCTTTTGATTAATTGAACTGTACCTGGCTGCCAATTATGTGGCTCATTTCTTCCGACATACACGCCATATTCGTTAGAGCCGATGCAGCGTTTACACGCGTTTCTTGCGGAAGTGTTTCATTTTCAATAGTTCGCTGTAGGCTAACGACCTGAAAGAAGTTACATCAATATCTTGACTCGGTTTCGCCGATTGTGACTATCATAATTACTTCAGTTGCACCAGTTGCCATTGCTCTAACAATTTGTGGCCAAATGTGTACTTCGGTGTTTCCGAGGAATGTACTGTGGTAGGTTCATCACAATAAAAGTCACGCAAACTGAGAAGTTCGACATTTCCATCTGACAAGCCAGTCAAGAGTGAATGTATCAGAAGCAGAGCTTGACGAGACACGTGTGGCTGCTCTCGTGCCAAGTATGATACAAACAAAGCACTTCGCAGCAAAAGTGTCATGATTTTCGTGTTCCTCAAGCGATCGCAGCTGAATGAACAGATCTGACACCAGTCAACAACCATTAGAGATTTTCTTGGCTGCCGGCTCCAATAAGTCGATGATCATGGAGTTTATAGGTGACATTGATAGCATACTGTTATTGTCGTTAACCGCCCTGTGTATCCCTTAATGAGGGATCCTCAGCAGATTATTCATTGAGCTACAAAGCCTCCCAGGACGCAGAGTGGCGTTAAATGCGTCGCATGGTGGAATCTCGTAGCTTTCTGCATGGAACACCTTGCTTCCGTTCCCCATTTGCCTGACCGTATTCGTGAATGCATACAGGGTAGGCTTGCCTCTACAAGAATTATACTTCGATTGGGTGAAAATTTGCAAGAGAAAAACCAAGAACTACAAGGTTCGCACAAAACTAACTCATTGTCGCGTCCAACAAATAATTCCAAGTCTAGAATTTTCGAAAAAATCCAACAAACTTTTTTTGGTTATTTATCAAAAAACGGCAAAAAATCGACTGCCCCGTTTCTTTGGTCGCGAAGGATCCCTAGAATGATACTGTTAGGTTTAGAGAATGCGCACAGCTGGCTAAAATGTCTGGCCGTTCTAGGTTGTCGAAAACTATAACACTGAAATCTTTATCTAGTGTTATGCTGATCCAAGTTATTAAATCAGTGGAAAGTCTCCTATAACATCTTAGCGATCACCGTAGTTAAAGGATCATTATCAAGGGTGTGACACCAGAAGATATCATGGTATGACAGTATTCTTCTTCTATTTCCTTTCCTATTCTTTCCCTTTTTTTCCTTCAGCGAGCAGAATTCATAGTGCAACTCTGAATGATAGTTCTACTGATTTACAATCGGGCCTCATCCAGAAATGCTGTAATTTTTGGCACGAGTTTACTGCTGTCATGGAAATGTCAAGCTCTTTTTTTAACTTGGGTGGCCATGATTAAGACGAATCCTTGACGAAGATCGCAGTTCGACGTCATAGCACCTGCATTCCGTAAAATACGATTGTATAGCAATAAAAATGAGATAACGTTCTTATATGCTAAGCACGGAATTAATATGAAACACCCTATGCAGCGCTTAATCTCTAAGCGTGAACAGCTCAGGAAAACTCGCATGCTACTTCAACATCACTATACGTCATGAAGGAGAAGTGACGCCAAATGAGAGAGCCTGAGATCTCTCTATTTCTTCAAGTAATTCAAAGTAGTGCGAAACAATAAAGAGCTAAAACAGCCAACGAGGTTCCATTTCACGATGAACAATGAATGTGGTAGTGGCGAACTTGTCCTCCAAGGTGAGAGAGAATCACTTGTCAACTGATGCGAGTCGAAACTCAGTACCACTTATGGGTACCACTGATGACCCATTCGTTCAAGGCATATAAATATCGCGGTGCACTCTTCTTATCGTTGTGCACGAAATTTGCTTTCAAAATACTTGCAGCTTGACTTATCAACGGTAGTGTTTCGCTTGCTTCTGTGGAACAGGACAATTACTTGCCAACTTACAAAGTTAGATGGTTACTAATATATATGAGCGACACGTACTCAATCCTTTTTTTTGGACTAGTTCCAAAAAAAGGCTGTCAGTAAGTGAACGGTGAAGAGTAAGATCCGTGCTAAGTCCACGGAATTAATAAATTTTACACACTGATTAAGAATCTCACCAAGGGTAGATATTTTACCGAGTTTGACGTATCCAACAGCAAATCACTGGTGATTCTTCGGAAGTACAATGCACTTGCCGACTGTAAAATACCATTTCAGCATTTCACACTTCACAGTTGAATCGAAAATTTCAAAGTTCTTTACGCTTTTAGAATAGTTGAATAGAGAGAGACAAGACAGATGTAGAGAACACTCACTTTGGCATAGGGGGGTGGCATCTTCTTCCAGGTATCCGAGAAAAAAATTCTAGCTCTTCATCTAAAGCCGATTTATCGAACTCGTTTGTTTCAGGTGAGGTCTGTAAACAAAAAGAGTTATTCTTTGTGTGCGCCGTCTTTGACTTATAACAGACTATTGTGCCCACAAGCAAGTCAAACTCACACTCATTCGAAAAGAGTGCTACAATGAAAGAGATAAGGCGATTCCGAGAGGAAAAATGAGACAAACCCTAAATAAAAATCAACAACTAAAACAGATAGTAAGATAGCAGTATCTAAATGGTAACTGATAACCGTTATTAGTGTTATCTAGATCGTTCGACCTAAGGAATATAGGTGCCCTCCTGAAATGTTTCTGCTTATCTAACTGCTTTCTATGATACAATGCACGGAATCAGACAAACGGGCAAAGGATGAAGTGTTCGTGGTTTATCAGTTCTTTAAAACAGGTTAAACCTAGTATTTGATTCTGTTCGCTGCACTTTGGAGGTGATTGAATGCTAATATTGTCGATATAAAAAGTGGTGTCGAAACACGGGAACCTTTTCTTACGCTTCCAGACAAGCTTGGTAGGAACTCTTCCACCCCGTACATATAATGGCCATGATAGCCGGGTAGGTGGAACCAAAGCAACAGCCATATGTGTATTATAGATCACGTTCAACACTACATTTCCCTACACGCGTCTCAGATTCAGACATAAGGAATGTTAGGATCGAACACTCCGAGAGCTCTATCTAAATATCCGAGGTAGATTTTATTATTGTTCATTTGTTATTAGGGGACTGCTCAAGATTACTGTTTATATGTCAGCACTTAAAGCGATGAAAACTCCAAAATTTGAAATAGAGAAGGTTAATAGCGAAAGCTGTCGATTTGAGAGAGCAATAGAAGAGGCGGTCTTTAGACAAACAACTGACAAATAAAAAAATTCGGATTTTTCACTTATTTGAGAATTATATTCTCCTCAGCGTACAACTAATGACTGATAAATGAACGACGCCGAGAATTTTGCGCATTACTCACGTAGTGCTTGGACAACTCCTCTTGGAATATAACCGGCGCACACCACGCCAATGCATTCTATGAATTCTAGTCTTCTGCAGATATCACGTGTTTCAGACTTGGGGATCAAGATCAACATATTAGAAGATAACCATAGGAAAAGAATTAGTTATCTAATAAGGAAAGTTATGGTGATGTGGCGAAATATGGTCGGGATATTTGTGGCCATTTTCAATGAGCCGTACTCACGTCTGAAAATGATTTAGGGACCATGGAGTTGACTGTGCTCGTAGATGCCACCATGCATGAAGCAGATCATCTCCTTGGAGACCAGTTGGGATTTAACTATACTAGTGGATTACGTGCTAGATCTACCCGTAAAAAATCATGAAGGTCAGGCATCCACGTATATAAGCAGACCCTGATTTCCTTCTTTATCAGAGTGTTGCTTTTTTAGTTAAAATATGCAATGTGACTCCCCATAAATGACAGTGTGTGATAAATGAATGTTCTTCCGAATGATTCGATGTTGAGCTTGATATAGGTCAATAGTCCGTTTTTAAGTTTGGATGACCTAGCCGTATGGTTTTAACTCTAGTTAAATCTAAGCGCTCTTCTCCAGTCCGTCGCACTGAATGCACACAAATACTGGCCACTGATTGCTTCATTTAAGGCCAACCACAACGATTTGACATGGCATTTTACTTGGAAAGGGGTTTCTAGTTACACGAGGAGTGACCGAATTACCGGTAAAAAGTGCTGATTTCTGTTCAAACGTCGATTTTACGGCTCGTAAAAGATGTTGTTTGTAAAACGACTCGAAACTTTGTAAAACAACCAAAGATGTTCTATTATCGTTTACCTCAGCGTTTCAACGACGTTGCTCTTCAAATGTCGTTTTCCATGAACTCCCATTTCTCCTTATGAAAATAAGGGGAATATCGTTCCATAAACACAGATAATATTAGTCAGCCCTCGGAACTGTTCGCACATATGTCGGAACGAAGTGGTGCAACCGCTTTCGGTAATTCATTGTAGTCGATGATGACGTCATGTTTGAATTATCGAGCGGAATAATTTTTAAAGCGACCGTCATTTAACCTCGGTGGCAAGACAATCATCATGTGTTTGAATTGTTGAGCTGAAACGAGGTCGATAATAAGTTTTATTCGGCTAACGTTTCTACGTCTTTGTCTTCAACAAAGCCGATGATCCGAGTCGGTGGTCCACTCTCGAGAAAACTACGGTAGCCCATCCCACGACCCCGTCCCGCCTCCACCCATTCGCCTCATGCTCCATCGGCCGCGATACAAATAGCTAAATAGTCACTGGATTAATTTTTTCATCTAGGTCTAGGAATGGGAGGCGGGAGGCGTCTAGGCGAGTGTGCGAGGAAATCGCTCAAAAACCCCATTTAAACCAGAAAAAATTGAAAAAAATGAAATTAAAACGGCGCGACAGCAGTCGCTTCGCGACCGAACGGACGTGACGGGGCTGGGCGAAGGCGGGACGGGGGTCCCTGGGGTGGTTTACCATAGTTTCCTCAAGGGTGCACCACCGACTCGGATAATCTGATGAAGACGAAGACGTCGAACGTCTGCCGAATATAACTTATCATCATCTTAGGGTAAGCTCAACAATTTAAACAAACATAAAGTGGAATACTTCCCAACGGTTTTATAAACGTAAGCCATTGTAAGATAAAAACGAAGCATTCGACCTAAACATTTCTAGTTTCTTTGGTTTGTCTTTACATCTGAAAAAAAGAGCAAGAAAAACCAAAACAAAGCAACAATACCTGTATCACCTCTATTCCCATTGATCGTCGAGTGACTTGAGCGGACGCCTGCAAATCTTCCATTTTTTCCCTGTCGTGTGCATGAGTAACCAAATGGGTCCTCGTCGCTCTAGGGAATCGCTGAGCATCATATCTTTCTTCATATTCATTTGTTTTTAGTTCTAAGCACAATGTTTAACGCGAAATGAAAAAAAGGAGTTTGAAGTGCTGCACAAACCCAAGATTTCAATGTGACAGAAAGAATAGGTTGGTGACCAATTGGCGAAGATCCGTACATTTTACTCGTTTTTATTCTAAAAAATACTGTTCACAACGAAATGAAATCTTTGGATCCAAGCTAGCGGAGCTTATACTCACACCATATGCATTGATATCAAAGTGCACCTTCGCTGATTTATTTAAACACCTATGGTTCCTGAATACGCTTTTTTTTTCGGTGCTGATTTCAAAATGTGCATAACTTTCCACAAGAATAGTGCGTGCCTTCTTTCTAGCAAGCTGCGACCCGAAACCCGCGCTTCACCGTTGTTTATTTTTTAAGATTCTTTTTTTTGTTGTTGAAGAATCCGACTATGATTTTCAGCCTATGCATCGTCATAATACGGCACTTTTGCTTCTCACGCCCAATATACGAATTAAAGCTTCTGGTAGGTGTGCTCCCAATTTATTCCCAACGTGGTTATCCACGCCGAGGTTAGCTGAAAGTCGGTTTTAAGGATTAATTTTATTTTTTATCGACCATAGTGTTTGAACTGGTAGCAGAAGTCATTTTCTGAGAATTATATCTGATGTAGACAACGGAGGGTGTTGCTCAATGGTTACGGCGCCTGCAAGGACACGGTCTCTGACTCGTTCCACCTCTACCGGCAAACTAAGCTCTCGGTCCCTACGAAATCGGTTGAATACACCAGACCAGTCTGGGAAGATAAATTGGGAGCACACCTACCAGAAGCTTTAATTCGTATATTGGGAGTGAGAAGCAAAAGTGCCGTATTATGACGATGCATAGGCTGAAAATCATAGTCGGATTCTTCAACAACAAAAAAAAGAATCTTAAAAATAAACAACGGTGAAGCGCGGGTTTCGGGTCGCAGCTTGCTAGAAAGAAGGCACGCACTATTCTTGTGGAAAGTTATGCACATTTTGAAATCAGCACCGAAAAAAAAAGCGTATTCAGGAACCATAGGTGTTTAAATAAATCAGCGAAGGTGCACTTTGATATCAATGCATATGGTGTGAGTATAAGCTCCGCTAGCTTGGATCCAAAGATTTCATTTCGTTGTGAACAGTATTTTTTAGAATAAAAACGAGTAAAATGTACGGATCTTCGCCAATTGGTCACCAACCTATTCTTTCTGTCACATTGAAATCTTGGGTTTGTGCAGCACTTCAAACTCCTTTTTTTCATTTCGCGTTAAACATTGTGCTTAGAACTAAAAACAAATGAATATGAAGAAAGATATGATGCTCAGCGATTCCCTAGAGCGACGAGGACCCATTTGGTTACTCATGCACACGACAGGGAAAAATGGAAGATTTGCAGGCGTCCGCTCAAGTCACTCGACGATCAATGGGAATAGAGGTGATACAGGTATTGTTGCTTTGTTTTGGTTTTTCTTGCTCTTTTTTTCAGATGTAAAGACAAACCAAAGAAACTAGAAATGTTTAGGTCGAATGCTTCGTTTTTATCTTACAATGGCTTACGTTTATAAAACCGTTGGGAAGTATTCCACTTTATGTTTGTTTAAATTGTTGAGCTTACCCTAAGATGATGATAAGTTATATTCGGCAGACGTTCGACGTCTTCGTCTTCATCAGATTATCCGAGTCGGTGGTGCACCCTTGAGGAAACTATGGTAAACCACCCCAGGGACCCCGTCCCGCCTTCGCCCAGCCCCGTCACGTCCGTTCGGTCGCGAAGCGACTGCTGTCGCGCCGTTTTAATTTCATTTTTTTCAATTTTTTCTGGTTTAAATGGGGTTTTTGAGCGATTTCCTCGCACACTCGCCTAGACGCCTCCCGCCTCCCATTCCTAGACCTAGATGAAAAATTAATCCAGTGACTATTTAGCTATTTGTATCGCGGCCGATGGAGCATGAGGCGAATGGGTGGAGGCGGGACGGGGTCGTGGGATGGGCTACCGTAGTTTTCTCGAGAGTGGACCACCGACTCGGATCATCGGCTTTGTTGAAGACAAAGACGTAGAAACGTTAGCCGAATAAAACTTATTATCGACCTCGTTTCAGCTCAACAATTCAAACACATGATGATTGTCTTGCCACCGAGGTTAAATGACGGTCGCTTTAAAAAATTATTCCGCTCGATAATTCAAACATGACGTCATCATCGACTACAATGAATTACCGAAAGCGGTTGCACCACTTCGTTCCGACATATGTGCGAACAGTTCCGAGGGCTGACTAATATTATCTGTGTTTATGGAACGATATTCCCCTTATTTTCATAAGGAGAAATGGGAGTTCATGGAAAACGACATTTGAAGAGCAACGTCGTTGAAACGCTGAGGTAAACGATAATAGAACATCTTTGGTTGTTTTACAAAGTTTCGAGTCGTTTTACAAACAACATCTTTTACGAGCCGTAAAATCGACGTTTGAACAGAAATCAGCACTTTTTACCGGTAATTCGGTCACTCCTCGTGTAACTAGAAACCCCTTTCCAAGTAAAATGCCATGTCAAATCGTTGTGGTTGGCCTTAAATGAAGCAATCAGTGGCCAGTATTTGTGTGCATTCAGTGCGACGGACTGGAGAAGAGCGCTTAGATTTAACTAGAGTTAAAACCATACGGCTAGGTCATCCAAACTTAAAAACGGACTATTGACCTATATCAAGCTCAACATCGAATCATTCGGAAGAACATTCATTTATCACACACTGTCATTTATGGGGAGTCACATTGCATATTTTAACTAAAAAAGCAACACTCTGATAAAGAAGGAAATCAGGGTCTGCTTATATACGTGGATGCCTGACCTTCATGATTTTTTACGGGTAGATCTAGCACGTAATCCACTAGTATAGTTAAATCCCAACTGGTCTCCAAGGAGATGATCTGCTTCATGCATGGTGGCATCTACGAGCACAGTCAACTCCATGGTCCCTAAATCATTTTCAGACGTGAGTACGGCTCATTGAAAATGGCCACAAATATCCCGACCATATTTCGCCACATCACCATAACTTTCCTTATTAGATAACTAATTCTTTTCCTATGGTTATCTTCTAATATGTTGATCTTGATCCCCAAGTCTGAAACACGTGATATCTGCAGAAGACTAGAATTCATAGAATGCATTGGCGTGGTGTGCGCCGGTTATATTCCAAGAGGAGTTGTCCAAGCACTACGTGAGTAATGCGCAAAATTCTCGGCGTCGTTCATTTATCAGTCATTAGTTGTACGCTGAGGAGAATATAATTCTCAAATAAGTGAAAAATCCGAATTTTTTTATTTGTCAGTTGTTTGTCTAAAGACCGCCTCTTCTATTGCTCTCTCAAATCGACAGCTTTCGCTATTAACCTTCTCTATTTCAAATTTTGGAGTTTTCATCGCTTTAAGTGCTGACATATAAACAGTAATCTTGAGCAGTCCCCTAATAACAAATGAACAATAATAAAATCTACCTCGGATATTTAGATAGAGCTCTCGGAGTGTTCGATCCTAACATTCCTTATGTCTGAATCTGAGACGCGTGTAGGGAAATGTAGTGTTGAACGTGATCTATAATACACATATGGCTGTTGCTTTGGTTCCACCTACCCGGCTATCATGGCCATTATATGTACGGGGTGGAAGAGTTCCTACCAAGCTTGTCTGGAAGCGTAAGAAAAGGTTCCCGTGTTTCGACACCACTTTTTATATCGACAATATTAGCATTCAATCACCTCCAAAGTGCAGCGAACAGAATCAAATACTAGGTTTAACCTGTTTTAAAGAACTGATAAACCACGAACACTTCATCCTTTGCCCGTTTGTCTGATTCCGTGCATTGTATCATAGAAAGCAGTTAGATAAGCAGAAACATTTCAGGAGGGCACCTATATTCCTTAGGTCGAACGATCTAGATAACACTAATAACGGTTATCAGTTACCATTTAGATACTGCTATCTTACTATCTGTTTTAGTTGTTGATTTTTATTTAGGGTTTGTCTCATTTTTCCTCTCGGAATCGCCTTATCTCTTTCATTGTAGCACTCTTTTCGAATGAGTGTGAGTTTGACTTGCTTGTGGGCACAATAGTCTGTTATAAGTCAAAGACGGCGCACACAAAGAATAACTCTTTTTGTTTACAGACCTCACCTGAAACAAACGAGTTCGATAAATCGGCTTTAGATGAAGAGCTAGAATTTTTTTCTCGGATACCTGGAAGAAGATGCCACCCCCTATGCCAAAGTGAGTGTTCTCTACATCTGTCTTGTCTCTCTCTATTCAACTATTCTAAAAGCGTAAAGAACTTTGAAATTTTCGATTCAACTGTGAAGTGTGAAATGCTGAAATGGTATTTTACAGTCGGCAAGTGCATTGTACTTCCGAAGAATCACCAGTGATTTGCTGTTGGATACGTCAAACTCGGTAAAATATCTACCCTTGGTGAGATTCTTAATCAGTGTGTAAAATTTATTAATTCCGTGGACTTAGCACGGATCTTACTCTTCACCGTTCACTTACTGACAGCCTTTTTTTGGAACTAGTCCAAAAAAAAGGATTGAGTACGTGTCGCTCATATATATTAGTAACCATCTAACTTTGTAAGTTGGCAAGTAATTGTCCTGTTCCACAGAAGCAAGCGAAACACTACCGTTGATAAGTCAAGCTGCAAGTATTTTGAAAGCAAATTTCGTGCACAACGATAAGAAGAGTGCACCGCGATATTTATATGCCTTGAACGAATGGGTCATCAGTGGTACCCATAAGTGGTACTGAGTTTCGACTCGCATCAGTTGACAAGTGATTCTCTCTCACCTTGGAGGACAAGTTCGCCACTACCACATTCATTGTTCATCGTGAAATGGAACCTCGTTGGCTGTTTTAGCTCTTTATTGTTTCGCACTACTTTGAATTACTTGAAGAAATAGAGAGATCTCAGGCTCTCTCATTTGGCGTCACTTCTCCTTCATGACGTATAGTGATGTTGAAGTAGCATGCGAGTTTTCCTGAGCTGTTCACGCTTAGAGATTAAGCGCTGCATAGGGTGTTTCATATTAATTCCGTGCTTAGCATATAAGAACGTTATCTCATTTTTATTGCTATACAATCGTATTTTACGGAATGCAGGTGCTATGACGTCGAACTGCGATCTTCGTCAAGGATTCGTCTTAATCATGGCCACCCAAGTTAAAAAAAGAGCTTGACATTTCCATGACAGCAGTAAACTCGTGCCAAAAATTACAGCATTTCTGGATGAGGCCCGATTGTAAATCAGTAGAACTATCATTCAGAGTTGCACTATGAATTCTGCTCGCTGAAGGAAAAAAAGGGAAAGAATAGGAAAGGAAATAGAAGAAGAATACTGTCATACCATGATATCTTCTGGTGTCACACCCTTGATAATGATCCTTTAACTACGGTGATCGCTAAGATGTTATAGGAGACTTTCCACTGATTTAATAACTTGGATCAGCATAACACTAGATAAAGATTTCAGTGTTATAGTTTTCGACAACCTAGAACGGCCAGACATTTTAGCCAGCTGTGCGCATTCTCTAAACCTAACAGTATCATTCTAGGGATCCTTCGCGACCAAAGAAACGGGGCAGTCGATTTTTGCCGTTTTTTGATAAATAACCAAAAAAAGTTTGTTGGATTTTTCGAAAATTCTAGACTTGGAATTATTTGTTGGACGCGACAATGAGTTAGTTTTGTGCGAACCTTGTAGTTCTTGGTTTTTCTCTTGCAAATTTTCACCCAATCGAAGTATAATTCTTGTAGAGGCAAGCCTACCCTGTATGCATTCACGAATACGGTCAGGCAAATGGGGAACGGAAGCAAGGTGTTCCATGCAGAAAGCTACGAGATTCCACCATGCGACGCATTTAACGCCACTCTGCGTCCTGGGAGGCTTTGTAGCTCAATGAATAATCTGCTGAGGATCCCTCATTAAGGGATACACAGGGCGGTTAACGACAATAACAGTATGCTATCAATGTCACCTATAAACTCCATGATCATCGACTTATTGGAGCCGGCAGCCAAGAAAATCTCTAATGGTTGTTGACTGGTGTCAGATCTGTTCATTCAGCTGCGATCGCTTGAGGAACACGAAAATCATGACACTTTTGCTGCGAAGTGCTTTGTTTGTATCATACTTGGCACGAGAGCAGCCACACGTGTCTCGTCAAGCTCTGCTTCTGATACATTCACTCTTGACTGGCTTGTCAGATGGAAATGTCGAACTTCTCAGTTTGCGTGACTTTTATTGTGATGAACCTACCACAGTACATTCCTCGGAAACACCGAAGTACACATTTGGCCACAAATTGTTAGAGCAATGGCAACTGGTGCAACTGAAGTAATTATGATAGTCACAATCGGCGAAACCGAGTCAAGATATTGATGTAACTTCTTTCAGGTCGTTAGCCTACAGCGAACTATTGAAAATGAAACACTTCCGCAAGAAACGCGTGTAAACGCTGCATCGGCTCTAACGAATATGGCGTGTATGTCGGAAGAAATGAGCCACATAATTGGCAGCCAGGTACAGTTCAATTAATCAAAAGCAATTGACTCTTTCCAATTTTATTTAAGTGCATTGAACACTGTGAGTTAAACGAAGCGACTCAAAGAGATTTTCCTTTCTTCAAACTATTAGGCGTTATTTAGAGATTCATCGACCACACCTTTGATATGTAAATGGCATATAATGAAGGAAAAACATGCGTACCACCTAGAGAGAGACCAACTATAACTGATTCTTCCAATGTACTACAATCACTTGACAATTTCAGAGAGGTATTAACGCCTTTACAAAAGGCGTAATATACGGTGCAGGCAAGTTACGCGTACAATGCGCTTGTTCTTTGGGCCACATTGCAGCCTGTTGTCCTGACTGCAAAAGGAGATGTCGCGAAGCTGGAGTGATTACCGTAAGATTACGTGACCCAATCACCAAATAGATGACGAAGTATCAGTAAATGGTGTAGAGAAAACAGTAATTGAGTTGGTGATATTCGTTTAAACGTTGTCTATTTGAAGAAACTGTAGGACGTAATGTAAGTTTACTTAACGTAACTCTAGCACTGGAATATTGTTAGGGCTTTCAGATTATAACGAAAATATTAGCTCAACAAAATCCCACCGAACATGGCGAAGTGAAAAGTATCGTGTGGTGTGCAATGATCGTCATGGATGGTGGTGTTCAGAATGGAAGCATACCGATCTGGGTAAACACTGGTTCTAATTGACGAGTGACTAGAAGAAAGACCATCATTATAAGATGGCAGTTGTGTGTAATACAATAAACTATCATACAGACGATAAGGCTGTTGACAACAGCTTTGACTGAGCTGGCAAAGCGGTACAATGTGTGGACAGATGTGGCCGAAGATTGCCTCTGGACGTTGGCATCAATTGCAAACGATATGCTCACAGGAACACAGGTGCACATCACTGTTGTTTTTCTATTTGGCAAAAAAATGCTAACAGCAATCTCTGACAAGCGTTTCTTTTACTCTTTTTTGTGCTCGCTTCATACGTGAACCACTTCTCTTAATGTCCATTCAGATCGATGTCGTACTCAGTGAACCGGGCTTGGTGGATTTGGTGTTTGAGATCCTGGATTCGGTAAGGCTGATGATTATTTATTCACATGCTAACATCTCGCTGTTTGTTTAAATCGAACACAGGGCACCAGTATTTTGCCCTTCATATGTGGTAATATTGAATGCGTGTTCTTATGTTGATATCAGCTGACACATGAAGGGTAATCGAGATGACGTTCATAGCCTATAATGAATCATATAGTTCGTAGAAGATTGCCTTGTAAAATTAACGCCACCTCATATCTTTCTGGTACTATAAAATGATCAGCAGGTCATCATCATTTTTTTCGCAGTCTTTGATTTCAGAGTCTCAGTGGTCTTTATAATGCCGCGCTTCGTATATTGGGCAATATCATCACCGGTGACGAAAGGCAGACGGAAGCGATCATCTCTCACCCCCGATTTTATGAGATTTTGGTAAGTTGTGAAAAGTTTTCTCATTTCAAGTCTCGCCATGGTAGGCCAATCGCACGATGGTAGTTACCCGAAAACTCGTAAGAATTTCTCAGCAAATCAGTTTCAAACAGGCGTAGATCTTCGCTTGCGTAGGAAAACAGTGGAAGTGTGGACGATTAGTACCTAAAAAAAATGCATCAAACTGTTATTTAAGGGTTATTTTGGCTGTTAAAAATGAAGTGCGTTGCTTTTCATTGGTTACCCCAAGTTACCGCAATGCTTGAAGAATTTCACGAACGCTGAACCGCTCGATTTCCAAAGCTGTCTTCTACTAATCGAGTTAATGTTTCTCCAGAATTCCTAAAACGGTAGCAGTGCCAGGATCTTCTTAGAACGCAATCACATGTATCATTGCAGATGGGACCATGATTTCTTGATTTGTCACTAGATTCATTCCCTTAGGTACCAAGCTATTCCCAGCAAAAATTTATTTCGGAAAACGGCTTCTGAGAAATTCTTAGCATGGACGATACTGCCGGAGTGCAAACAACACTAGCTATTCATGATGTAAACTTAGAAGAACAGGAAATTTGACTAGGAATATTATTTCATGACGTGTTCAGTAAATGTGTTTCGTTAAATCTGTCAGTGTCAGAGACCGTGGTTTCTTGAAGGAATTTTCGCAATAATTTTTCGAAATTAAATCATTTCTATTCTGTCATTCGAGAATCTTCTCCCAGAGTCGCTCGCTGTCGAACAAATCTCCTCTCGATCTCAGACTCGATGCCGCTTGGATTTGTTCGAATATTGCAGCCAGCGCGCGCGAACACGCCGATGTGGGTGGCTTTTCCATGCCAAAAAAATTGGCCGTTTCCTAGTTTTTTTTTCTCTAATTGTTAAGCTGTCGACGTTTCCTACGTGATAGTAGGTGTTTTATAATTGCTCCTGAAAGACTTGACTCCTCATTTATCTTCTTAACGTTCAGCACATTTTATAAAACGTTTATAAAGCGTTGGTCACATGTTTTTTAAGAGCTTTTCTTAACGCCATTTACGCAATAATAAGCCAAAGTTTTGCTTCATGTTTAAATTCATATCCATTTAGTCGCTGTTCAAGAATCCGGAACTGTATCCAATGCTCTTTGAAGGTGCAGAATCCTCGGAGAGTGAAATCAATGAGGTCATTTAGCACATTTTCTTTCTACACTAATGATCGACTGAAAAAAAATATTTCGTACAACTAGATGTTGGGAAATAGGATAGCTCTGGTTAGGTTTTAAAACGACGTTCGGGACAATCATGTGAACTACGTCAGTTAAGGTAGGGAATCCCAATACACGTAGCATTGGTAAAACTCACAACAATCCCCAGTAAATTAATGAATCATAAGGTTAAACCACGAATCTCCCTTAAATGAGGGATCTCGAGCCGAATAGTAGCGAGGCTAAGTGGCGGGAAAAGGGTTCATCGAGGACAAAAAGTAACCTTTGCTTCCCTGAGAAGCAATTGGATCCAAGAGATGGACTACTGTTTCTGCAGCGCCGATTTGGCAAATACTTTTCTGTGTTTACGAGGCGTATTCAACCATGGACGTGTGTGTGTGTATGTTCTCCTTTATGCGGATACTATTCTACGAGTAAATTAGGCCAAAGCCTTCAACCAAGTGACAAGGCATTTATATGGGAGGCGGTTAGGAGTCGTCTCCAGCAAATAAGCTCCATATCCAATCTGGGATAGACTGGAAAACTACCAGTGAGCATGGCCAGCTCCACGTTAAGGGCTGAGCAAGCTATACGTGGGTATCAAAAGCAAGACGCAGTAAAGGAAACGGGCCTCATTCCTCTGACTTCCAAAGAACCCCTGATTTGGCAGCGTTGGGTAGGACGAATACGGAGAGGCTGCTAAAATCTCATGGTCAATGGGAGCTGCATGGATCACGAAGAACTAAGGTGATGACACGTGACTAAGGTGTACCTGCAATTTATGTACACTTGCATCCGAGTCCTCGATAGAAGACTTGATCATGCAAGCAAGAAGGATTAGGTACGACGTCATCGGCCTGGCCGAGACGAGGCGACGCCACCCATTCAACGCCGTCTATGACACCGGAAAAGAACTGTTCCTCTGAATACGCGACAGTAGAAGAGTCGGCGGCGTCGGTGTTGTCGTCAACACGAGTTTGTCCATAAACGTTAATTCATTCGAACAACTAACAACCCGAATCGGATGTTTGCGATTAAAAAAGATGTGGATCAATTCCGGCTTGAACAATCTTCGTCGTTTACGAGCAGACATCAAACTATGACGAAGAAGAAGTCGAAGAGTTCCACTTGGACTTGGAGAAGTTCTACAGAGAAAGCCTTACATTCTTCAATGTTATCATTGGAGATTTTAACACTAAGATTGAACCAAGATGAACGTCTGAAGAATGTTACACTGGGACCCACGGATTAGAATGGAACGAACAGGATGAGCGTTATTTATTTCGAGCGATATTTCTGGGTTTATCATGACGACCAAGACCATCCCATGAGCTCGCAATTCCAAAAGCCCACACTCAACGCTGAGCGTGGGAATCTTCCAGTGGAGAATACTATAACGGAATAGACCACTTCATAGTAAATTGAAGCTTTTGCTTTGCCGATGTCGCTGTTGCCCCGAAATTCGACACGGGATCAGACCATCGCCTCCTTCGTGCAAGATTCTATTTCTCGTGGAGAAGAGAAAAAAGGAGCTAAATTTAAAAAACTAAATTCCAAAAGCACCGTAAATCGGGATTTATTCAATTTACTAGTCGATTGTTTTGAAGACGCAGTTCGGGATAACATCGATGAGGAATACGGTCGGTTCATTCAACATCTTCACCATAGCGCTATGAAACCTGAGAGTTCGAAAGTCACCAAGAGACGTCTGTCTCCAGAAACACTCGAGCTGATACGCCAGCGTGGAATCGCACGAGCTGCAGGCAACTGCGAACTAACGTCCGAACTTGCCAAAAAAATGAAGACAGATGATAAAAAAGATCTTTAAGAGAGAAGGGCAGCAGTCATGGTCGAAGCAGCAGAAACTGAGAAGACCATTCGCAAAGCCAACCGAAGCTTTGCCGATTACAAGACCAAGATAGTTGCACTCCAACGCCCAGACGGAACAGTTACAGCGTCCAGAAAGGCAATGGAGGAAGCCATTCACGACTGCTACTCAGGTCTCTTCAATAGCCGCGCCTTCCTTTCCTCATATTGAATAAAGAAGGATGGATATCTCGTGCCACCGGCTTTCCCTTCAGAAACCCGAAATGCTATTTCGTCGATGAAAAGTCGAACAACACCAGGTCCGGAGAGGATAAGATCTGAACACTTGAAGAACTTTCCGCCAGTCCTCGTAAACACACTGGCTCGGCTCCTCACACGTTTCCTGTCTGAATGCAAGCTTTCTACTCATTGGAAGACCAGCAGGACTGTGCTGTTGTTCATGAACGGTGACCTTCACCATATTGGCAACTACCGCTTAGTCTGTTTGCTGTCTGTTGTCTGCAAATTTCACTTGAATTATCTAAAACAGGTTTGACAGAGCACTGGACGAAGGACAATCATGTGAGCAAGCAGGATTTCGAGAAGGATTTAGTGGGATGGAGCATATCCGCACGATAACAAGACTTATTGAAGCATCGCGAGAGTACAAAAAAACCGCTCTATCTCACTTTCGTCGATTTGAAGAAGACTTTTGACTCAGATGATACAGAAGCAGTCATGGAAGCCCTGGAGAGTCAGGGGCTCCGTACTCGCTGTATAAAGATTCTTCGTGTGTTGTACGAAAATTTCACAAGCAAGATATCATCATTTTACAACAATATTAACATCGACATCAAAAAAATGTGTTGGTCAAGGCGAAACCATCTCGCCAAAATTATTTACCGTCACTTCCGAGAACGTCATGCGAACGTTGGATTGGGACAATATGGGAGTGAAAATTGATGCTCGGTCATTACACCATTTTCGTTTTGCTGATGAAATCGTTCTTCTGACGTTAAAAAATCAGCCAAGCGAAACGAATTCTTGCCGACTTTGTTAAAGTTGGTTTGGTATACCTCACTAACGTTCAAAGGAAAGGATATCTCCGAGTGCTCTAGTTATGTCTATCTTGGCTGGGAAATCAACATGTTCAACGACTTAGCTCCAGAGTTGAGCAGAAGTGAACAAGCATTTTAGGGAGCATTCAAGAGCATCGAGGATGTAGTGAAGAAAACAAAGAACACTTGATTCCTTGTTCACCTTTTCGACTCAGCGGTACTTCCTGCCTTAACGTACGCTTCAGAAACTTGGTCACTGCGTAAACAGGATAAAAGATCGCTCAGCGTTATTAAACGCGCAGTCGAAAGGACGGTGCTAGGAGTATCCCGTGTCACGCAATTAATGGAAGGTATCCAAGGCTCCGATCTGCATCAACGATTAAAGTTCAAAGATGCCGTTCTGTATGTAAAACAGTTGAAGATATGGTGGACTGGACATGTAGTTCGTATAAAGAACAACCGGTGGACTTGAGCCGTTAGTGATTGGATTCCTCGGGAAGTCAAACGAAAAGCCTAGAAAAAAAGGTATGATGCCCAACCTTTAGAGCAGAATCCACAGGGCTACTACTGCCCGCGGCAGGGGAAAAATGGAAGATTTGCTGGCGCCCGCTCGGGTCACTCGACAATCAACGAGGCTATAGGTGACGCAATTGAATAACGGCAACATACCCTGTAAAAAAATTCGTGATTTTGGCTACTGTTTAGTTTCTTATTTTTTAGTTAGCATGTCCTTTCCAATAGTTCACCCTTTATCGTAGCCAGAGTGTGTTATTTGCTCCGAAATTCAAGTTGCGGTAAGGGGTTCACAAACAGACGCCTTTACACAGTCTGTAAACAAGAGTTTTACACCTCTACGCGGATGCCGTGGATATGTTGCCATCATGGGGAAAACCTACTATGATGACGTGACTCCCTGAGATCCACGAGGGTCGCAGACTGTCTGTAGTGACGACTAGGAAACAGCCCGATGGAGTCTGGAAGCAAGCGTGCCCAAACTGCAAGTAATTACATGGAATTTGTTTTTGAGAGTACATAGTGTTTCAGAAAAAAGGGATAATTCAACTATTCAGCTAGTCTTTCGAGTTATTGAACCTTATAACTCTATACCATAGAAAAGCACACCTTATTATCCGGCTTTTCCATATCTTAAAAATTATTTTAGGACTGCATGTGGACAATTATTAATTTGCTCATTCGCGCCAACCATGATAAGATCACACTGATGATAGGATCTGGTACGATATCTGTTTGTCATAGAAATCTCTTAAAGTTGCGCAGGTTAAATTTGAAGAAAAAACAGAGCAAGAAGAGCGTGCGGTTTTCAGTCTGGGTTTCGTTTTCATATATTTTGCTTAATTGTTGCATTATCTCTCTAATCATTGGGATATTTTGGCATTTTGGCACAAATATTAAGTAGCACTTGTATACTCTGAGTCTTCCTTCGTCTCCATCACCATAGTAGAGCTTCTCGGCTGCTCATACTCTAGGAACATATCCAAAAAATAGGTCGCCAATCACCTCCAGAAAGGATTTCTTACTTGTCTGTCTTCTTGTTTCGTTTTATTAGTGATCTTTGCACAATTTATCGTGTGCTATAACGTTGAAATGTTCCGTATCCTATTCGACACTAATAAGTGAGAATCATTACATGTATACGTACAAAAGACAAGAAGAGTTCAGCAAGTAGAGTTGCTCTGGTGTACAAACGTATTCGTTGGTTCCATCACGACTAAGTCGTCATGGGTCTACAAATTGGTATAAAACTTGTATAATGTGGCAAAAGACGCTGACTATACTCATCGAGTAGCCCATTGTATAGGCCAAATATAAATTTAGTTTTAACATTTTTTACTTACTGCTTAGTCTTTTTCGATGGCAGGGTACATTGCGAAATATAACTTCAACGAAGCTGAGATATTTGCAAAACTGTGGACCGCAGGTGCCTATGGTGGGGAAACGAACCCGCCATTGTCCTTTCCGCGGAGTAAAGCGTTCACCACCACACCATGCGGGTCCTTCGTTTCGCCTGTCTCTCAGCTGGTTCTATCGATCTTTTTGCCATCAGCAATCACCCGTGCCATATAAATTTAGTTACCTCCGCACTACTCAATGAGTTTAAAGGGATGAAGCATTGTTCAGGGGTTGACAAACGCGGTGTGCTCCATCGTCTACCGTCTTATTAGAGAGATATAAGTGGATCTGTCACGCAACGCCTGTTCGCTTAATCTACACCCATTAATTGCCATTCTGTATAAACGTTCCAGATTGTTTATGACGTCCAATCTATGTTGTGCAGCAATGATTACGACATGATTTTAGGTGTGTTCTTCCTATTCCCGAGCCTTCTGTCCACGTCAAATTTGCGGCTGACCAGACGAGCATTGCTTTTGATGCATATCCTACTAATTGACTACCAGGAACACGCTCTCTATGTTTATGACACAAAGATGTTAGATCTGGTAAAACCGAGTCTCCTTGAAAATGATGCGAATCTACAGGTAATGATTTCAGATTCATAGTGGACAGTCGCTGATCAGTTCGTCGTGATAGCGATTATTACTGACGTTTTTAGGTGTTGAAAGACGAGGTTGAGAACTTTATAAAAGCCAGAGCAGCACCAGTTTTACCACCATGTACAATCGCATTTGTAGACTGAAGTAAAATTTTGAATTTATTAAGAGATTACAATAGAAATGGCCCTTTAAAGCATTATTGAACAGATAAGAATAAAGATACTTGGATTTTGTGATTTTAGCGATGCGAAACGACTGTGGGCAAAAAAAACTGCATTTCCTTTGAAACGTGTACCTCGCAAGAATACAGTATGTCACGCAGTTCTCTTCTGCGTCGACCTTATTCTTCGTCTCGGAATTTACTCCATTATATATACATAGGTAGTGGATAGCATAGTGGTAATGATGTCCGTCATCACGAGCATGGTGCTAGTTCGATTCCTCTCTGGGCCAACCAAACCTATCATACCTGCGGAGTCGGGAAACTGGTACCGGACTTGTCTGGGAAAAAAAATCACACTCTGAAATCCATTTGAGAACGCTACAGCAAGGCTATCTCAGGACTCGAGTGAGGATTGCTCAACCAGCATTCCACGATATTCAAGATGAAATGAAAATCCTCAAAGAGCAACCGAAGCCACACGTAAAAACTTGGAAGGCCTTCGTGGACAATGGATGGGAGGAAACGAATCGAATGTGACAAGTGCTGCGATCCGCACAATAGACGTGAAGATGGGTCATACAAAAAAAATATATGTACATACGGCACCTTCTATTAATAAGGTGGGCGGCGACTTGGGACCCATCCATCTCTGCCATAACCAACGCCAGTGTAAGCTACTGCTTTCACTGTTTTTCTTCGATAAGCAAACACGAGGTAGGTATTAGAGGATTTATTAGCACACAATAGCCGACGTTTTACGGTTTCGCCAACTTCAGAGCATGGAAAAGTCAAATTGGCATGCCATCTACTCAGCCCAACACTTTCGTAACCTTAGCAAATAATTAACACATGTGTTTGCATTCGCATAATAAACAGATTCCTTTAAACACCCACCGTTTTCTTCGTTGTAAGTCCTCCAGATAATTGATAAAGAACAGCTGCACAGAGTTTTACATATGCGGAGAATGTACCTGGGTCAGGTAATAGAATCATCCTAAGATATGGCGCGAGGTCACGCGTCATCACAAAGCATTCGTTATTGCTGTTCATTCATGGATACTTGGAGTTAATCCAAAAAACGCCTCAAGAGTTTACGAGTTGCTATTTTGGATTCCTGTGGAAGGGTAGTGACTTTTACATCGAAATCTTCTCCGCCATGTTTCTGTGTCCTGTGCGCACTTATGTCGTCCAATTTAATTGACGCGACAAACAGCCAATTCTAATGGCTGTGAAACTGTAGCGGCGTGGGGTAGTGAAATAAGTGCAAGTATAAACTGCTGTTGCTTAAGCATGGCCGGTTTAGAAAATTCGGTAACAGTGATCGAAATACCACAGGACCCTCTAAGATGCCAGCTTGTTCGTGATCGCCTATGTGACCTTCTAAGTGCAACGAAAAACTGCACAATGTGCCCCAACTGCAGAGAAAGTGAATGCATGAGTTCGGCTACGGTGTACCTAATCTGCTGTGAAGCGTGCGGGAAGGAATAAGTTAACGAACTTGTAGACAGCTCTGCGTCAGTCTGAAAGAACACTTAGTCGATAAATTTAAATTGAAGCTAAACACTCCACTAGGTGCGCACAGGACACAGAATTGAGGTGTTCTGGATCAATTCCAAATGTCCAAAAAATAATGCAAGCATCGGTGTATTGTGGCCACTAGTGACCTCATACCGTACGTCTCTCGGAATTCGTGCTTACATTGTAGCATCCATTGTTTCAGTGTGGGTTTTCTTTGGTGTTCGCAAAGTCATGCAGGTCTTCTACAAGCGTCACCATCTTAGAGATTGCTCAGAAATTTGATTTATTGTGGTAATTCACTTCTTCTTTTCACTTTATAAAGCTTTAATTCGTCTGTTGTCATCCATGAGGTCGAAATTCATTGGGGTTATAGGGGAACCAGTAGCTACCTTTTTGTACTTGAACTAAATTATGTAAAACATGCGCACACATGTTCGCCTCTTTCAGATGGTTTGGGACCCATAACCGGGATAAAGGGTGGGGTCTATCAACAGGAACAGTGTGTAATATTAATTCTGGATTCCCAATAGCGAAGGCTTTCCACTTTAGCGAGATGCTACGCATAAGATTGCGAAACGGTGTTTTTCGTTCTTTGAAGAGCTCGTAGAGAATGACTTCCGAGTATTTGGAACTTAGTGAGGTGGTGAACGCTAACCACTGCAGAACCGGCAAAATCACAATCATGCATTGCCATGATTGAAGGAATTCGAGATTGTAATTTCAATAACGTTTGTCTTCATGTTGACTTGATTGATTCCGCCTACAACTGAAGGAGTTACACTACATTACTGCAAGATAATCGCCTCAACCACATTGCCTTGAGACTGTCATTTTTCTCTAGCCTTACAGCAATCAATTTATGAAGAAACCTCGACGATTATATTAGCCTCAAAAACACCATCGCTGTTCTTACCATATCCTCCGTTTCCTAGAAATAGTGTACCTCTCCTGAAAAAGTCCAGAACCATCCTTGGGAATTAAGTTATTGTATTTTTTATTAACCGTGACTATGAGCCTACACGAGATCACCGCAAGGTTTTACATTCCTAGTGGATAACCTGAATGTGGTTGGAGGCGCCACTGCGACACACGTGGAACCGATCCCCGCGCCCAAGGCTCACCAAGCTTTCCATACCTCTGGGGGTCGGCAAATTGGTACCAGACTTGTCTGAGAGGATAACACCACTGGCTCGATACATCGGTAGGCCACCGCAAGTCTTTGTAAAGGCCAGATTTGCATTCAGTTACCTCCAACGATACTAAATGAAGTCGAATCCATGGCGCATCCCTCAGCGATTGATCAACGCCGGGAGCTTCAGAGAGCTTCTAGTGGATAACCACCCTGCTACTTCGCTCCTTTTTGTGCTTTGCTGGTTTCATTCTATAAGAGAGTAGGACCACGCTTGAGAATGTGCTATTTCTGTACAATCAGAAAAAGGAATTTAAATCTAGGCATTGAATACTCACATTGCTAATATGTCGAATTTGTTTCTCCATTTACATAGGAGATCATGTCATGAAAAGATGTTTTGTTGGAAACTATTCCGAACTTTCAAATCTCTTTAACAACCAACTCATCCAGTCTCGTCACTCTGAAAACAGGAAAACGAAGTCAACACCTTTGTAACTGTATGACAACTCAAATCTAACACGAAAAAAAGGTGGTTCGGATGAAACGCAAAACATTAGGTAGAGTAGGACTCAGCCTTAAGTGGATACAGCCTGCTCAACAGATCGTCATGTTAAAACGGGAATTGCGACTGCAGTGACTTCCCTGCTTCCGAACGGCTTACCGCCTCATCGTGGCTGGGAGGTGTTTCTGGATGTCGGACTGTCATGTACAGCGGAGGATTCATTCCCCACGGCAGGATCTCCCAAGCTGAGAATGAGCTCGGAGTTTTCACCAGGAAACCTAGCTAAGAGTAAACCAATACCAAGATCCACCACCGCCCTGTTCCCACTGATCCACAAAGGCTACGACCGCCTGTGGTGCTGAAGACCTCTGATGAAAACAGATGGGCAGATGAAAACCAAACAAAGCAGCATGTGATCAAAAAGTACGATATAAAATCTTTATCATGTCTATGCAAACCAGTCAACACCTATCCTAATCACTCTCAGCGGTCTTCTGGAATTTCGTAAACCGGGAGCGAATGATGAAGATAAGAAATGGCATAGCCACCAAGGCGAAATATGTTGCAAACACGACGAAGTGAAATTTGTGTAAGTAGATTACACATATATATGTATATTTATACATATATATACTTACCTACTTACTTGATACTTTGATGGCCCGTCCTCAGTGGTTGGCGAGCCCCAGCATAATCTCCATTTTTCGGAGATTTCCTTGTTAAGCCATGGTGGTTCGCTGGAATCCAGATGACAGCCTGGCCAAAACCTGCCCCAGGTCTTCACCTCCAGAGGCAGTCGCAGGTTTTGTGGATCAGAGGGAGATTTGCCACTATGCGACTTTGATACCACGACGGTGGTCGATCCTGGTATTGGTTTACTCTTAGTTAGACTTCCTGATGGAAAGGCCGGACTCCTTCTCAGCTTGGGAGGCCCTGCCAGGGGATGATTCTGCCGTTGCACATCGCAGTCTGACCCCCCAGAACAACTCCGAGCCACGATGAGGAGGTGAAGCGTTAGCAGGAGTAGACCTTTATATAACAAAAAAAGTAGTTTCAATACCATGATTACAAGTGTAACAGACAAGGATCTCTCTACAAACGGACGCAACTGAATAAAAAAACGAATGACCGTGATGCTGCTGCCACGAATAGCGTTTTATTAAGAAGCATAGAAGAAGAAAATAGCGAAAGTAGCAATATGTATATCATACATCCAACAAACACAGTAATGGCTCACTTGTGACCCCAGAGTATTTCGTTTGGAAGAAATGATGTTCTAGCCTGGAATGTCATCCCTGTCGCTTCAACGATTCCCTCGACAGTCATAATTAATTCAAATTCTGCCGACTAAAAAAGTACAAAATGACTAATTGAAAATTCTGCCTTTGCAAAAAAAAGCATAAATCTGAATTGGAGCTTACAAGTAGAGATTCTTTTGTGAGACCGTGTAATGGACTTGATTCGTCAATCACATGTCGGACGATAATCGGCCTTAACAACACCATCAATTACAAATGGAAGAAAATGTAAAAATGAACGTAAAAAACTACTGCACTATGAAAGCGAAGAAGAGAAACAGACCACAGTAGAAGAACTCGATCCCATCCACTATGGTATCCTACATTAGTATCTTTTACTCATATCAACTCCCTATCGCCTCTCTGGAATTTTCTGCCTCATTCTTTCTTGCCAAGAAAACTACTATGTTGGTAAACTAAGTAGTACTTAACTTAGACTACTTATTCGGCTGCTTGCCATATAGAGACGTACGTGAGATTCAGCAAGAAACAGCTTTTTTTTGAATATCGGCTAAACGAATCATTAACGCAGGTCGCCTGTCGTGTTCATCCAACGGACCAACAACAGCCATTCTTGAGAATCGCATCTCCTGTTATAAACAAAATGAATATAGCTGAGCGCTTTAACTAGACAAGAGATAAAAAAGATAATACGTCTGGAATTGATCAATTTCTGAGGGATGCGCCACATTACTGCACTTTATTAAGCACTGTAAAGGTAGTTAAATGCATATCTGGCTTATAGAATGACTTTCGGTACCCTTGTTTACAAGTCAGTTGTGCTACATTTCCGGAGAAATCTGCTACATATTTGGCCAACCGGAAAGATGAAAGGCTTACTAAGTCTGGGGTACGAGATCGAACCAAATATCGATTCAGTGCGCAGTACAAGGCACCTCTAGCCACTACGTTGCAATGGCCCGTATATATTCACAAATGAATATTTTGGAATTTCTGACCCAGTAAAAGACTTTTGAGACAATGAAACAATGCTCACGACAACAATGTTCTATAGCATCATGGGTTTTCTCAACGTTTTCTTTGAAGACAATTTTCGTCACGTTTGATTCAATGGTCCATTACTAGGAACGGAAAATAGCAGATTTATTCACCAGGTTTGCTACCTACCTAGTACTAGTTATACCGTCGGCACCAGTGAAACAGATTCATTGTTGCATGCCTTCTATTGTGCGTATGAAAAAAAGAACGACAGCGGGGTCCAAGCTATTGGAGTAAGTAAGCGAATGTTGCTGGACTTGAGAGATCCGTTGAAAAAGGACGATCAGCGTAGTTGACACACAAACCAGATTGTCATGTCTTTGGATGAGCACAGACATGATGAAATGACACAAAAAAGCACTCGAAACGCTATAAGAGGACAACCATTTGAGAAACAATGAAAGCAATCCATTGAGATTAACAGAAGGAAAGAAATCGTTACATCTCCAGCAAAGTATGAAGAATGTGACGAGTCCCTCTCCGTTTGACGAGCGGAACGGCAAGGTGAAATTAAGTATTGGGAGCCTTCAATGTTTCAGTTCACAAGAATTGTATGCGAAATGTCAATTTCTTAACGAAAACTCTGTAATAATTTAACCTTCCAAGCAACTTTAAAAACCAGAAAACTCTAGTCTTTCAACTAATACACTTTTATAAGTGGCTTGCAAAGTTGTACACCGCACTTGTGTAGAACTACGATTCAATGGCTTGATAAAGTTGGAGAACGTCATTTTTTTTTACCGAATACTAATGGGAGATGTCCTTGATTAGCATATTGGTGGGATATTTGAAGAAATGGATGGTAACGTGCTCATGATAAGCTTGAAGAACAAAGGGGGAGAGATTAAAATTTCGCGCTCTAACTCCAATTTCTACACCACCAAGGTTTAGCAACGTTTATCCTCTACGCTATGCGGGTTGTTGGCAGGGTGGTTCATTATAACCTCGCATCTTCACCATGACCCGCCTGAAATCAACACAGTACAGTATTTCATTCGGATTTTGTCTAGGTTTATATATGTGCTATGAAATCTCGGAGTTTCTGCCACTATGCGATGAACTAGAACTCCACAACTTTCTACGTATTCACTTTTTTTCTTGATGTGAAAACCACATGTTGTCATCACAGTATTTGTTCATTCACGATGGCTGGCATTTCAGCTGCTTGGCCTTCTTAAGAGAGTGTAAAGGTTGAATTGACAGACATACTACTCAGCCGAAAACTTTCATCAACCATGCAGGAAGAAAACCCAATGCATATACTCTCATCTCTAATAAACAGCTTCTTTTAAACACTCACCGTTTTATACTCTATAAATTTTCACGCTATTTAATGGTGGAGCTGCCGCAGTGAGTCTTACATAAGTCAATAATGTGCATTTATTACGCTAAAATATCAGTCTGAGATACTGTGTAAGGCCACCCGCCATCATGAGACATCCCCATCCGTGGTGGTTCATTTTCAGATCTTTAGAAATTATCGAAAGCCACGTTATGAGTTTTGCGTGCTAATGTATTGGATTTCTATACGACGATGATGAATTTCCATCAAAATCTTCTCCATTGTCTTCGAGTCTTAGGCGAGCCTACCAAAGCATTTGTTTTAAACTCACTTACAAGGTACACTTTTACACGGGCGCACAGTACTCTATCCGTTTCACCAAAATATTCTTCGCGACCGCTTTATAGGAGATTAGAATCTGTTATCCGAATCATGCAATCATCGTCTCTACCGCTAGGCTACAATATGCAATTCTACGCTGTTCATAGCAGACGGTCATACAGGCGGTTACGAACTAACTGGCGTCTTAGAGTGCTTAGTGGTATTTTAATCATTGTTACCGAATCGTAGATACAGGCCGTTTTTGGTGGTCGCTGGAGATGGCCATTTTTCGTTCCAAATCCAAGGATTTCTTCTTCCGCTCCCTTACTGCACATACACTGGAGACTGTATGAAACGTTTCTCACAAATACACCTTCAGTGCACGAAGAGTGAGAGAAAAGGTAATGAACGATGGTGTTTTTTGTAACGTGGCTATCGGTAACACTGGTTGGTATAGCCTTTCTTGGACAGGTTGATTTGAATGTTTAACAACGGAAACCGGTCTTCCTTCGTTTTTTTCTTTTATGAAATTTACGTGCCTTAAGCGACAGTTTAACAATCGGAAATCGATTACGTGGGCATCAACTTTAGAGATGATCGCAATGTCACGACTTTGTGCCAGTCGCTGTCCTATTGCCAGCCCTTTCATTTGTGCGTAATATTTCCCAGACCATCTAAAGATCGAATACATCAAGCACACCTTTAGGAGGGCCATGAGCTGCTCAATCGGGAAATCATAAAAGTTTATTAATCCCTCGTCTTGTACATGAAGTTAACGGATGGGTTTCATTGCGGAATTATTGGACACATTCGAATAAAGGGCGGTAACGTAGAAGGCTTCCATCATGTACGCGCTGTTGGAAGACGCGTTATGAAGACGATTCCGGAGCATTTGTGTGTTCGTAATGGGCTAGGATGTCTTTCAGCAATCCGATGAGTATTAGATTCATAGATTAAGCTACTTTTTTCAGTGGGGCTCTTCACACAACTACTGACAGCTCTAACTTCGAATGTTGATGGATCAGTAGACGCAAGATCAACAGTAGATACTAACTTATGAGTTGTGATAAGTAGTTATAAACGGGCAGTGCGGGTAGCTCAATTTTACTTTATGAAGTAACTGATGGTTTTAAATCTGCTGCGCTTGCCATTTTGATCCACTTCCTTTTCAGCTTTCAGTATTGAGTCTTGAATTCCTTTTCAGACGTTGAGTGATAAAGATAGCATCTTCAAGACATTTTTTCCGCTATACGGAAATTACTACAAACTCTCCACTTTTACCGCTAACTAAAAGGATAATAATATTAACTTTTTATTTACTTCCTATCATAACTTTTCAAGGCAGAGTATTACGTGTGCTACAGCCGCAACGATGCTGAGATATTTGCAAAACTGCGGACCGCAGTTCACCACTACATTATGCGGGTTCATCATTCCGCCTTTCTCGGGTAAAGGGTAATGGTGCGTTCGCTCCCCACCGCAGACACCTGCGGTCAGGAGTTAAATATCTTAGCATCGCGAAATATAACTTTAATGATGCTGAGATATCTGCAAAACTCCGGACGGCAGGGGTCTGCGGTGGGGAACGAACGCGCTATTGTCTTTTCCGGGGAGTAGCGCGCTCGCCACCACACCATGCGGGTCCTTCGTTTCGCCTGTCTCTCAGCTAGTTCTATTGATCTTTTGCCATCAGCAATCCAATCCAATGCCAGATCAATCCCGCTGACGGGTGATTGCTGATGGCAAAAGATCAATAGGACTAGCTGAGAGACAGGCGAAACGAAGGACCCGCATGGTGTGGTGGTGAGCGCGCTGCTCCCCGGAAAGGGCAATAGCGCTTTCGTTCCCCCACCGCAGACCCCAGCCGTCCGGAGTTTTGCAAATATCTCAGCATCATTAAGGTTATATTTCGCAACGCATACCCTGCCGCTAAAAAGAGTGGGCAGTAAATAATAAGTCAAAATTATCTTAGCATCATTGTGGTTGTATCAGTGCCATAAAAAAATTGTGACAGGCTGTAAATAAAAAGATGACATTGTGATTTCGACCAAAGCCTCGCCTTAACTGGGTTCGTTGCCGATTTGGGCTCTCTAGATCAATCCCGTCGACGGGCGACTACTGATAGCGCTGATGGATAGAACGAGCTGAGATAGAAAAGGCGAAACTGCATGGTATGATGGTGAACGCGTCAGCTCTCGGAAAGGGTAATAGCGCGTTCGATCCCAGCCGCAGACACTTGCGGTTCAGAGTTTAGCAAATATCTCAGCATCATTGCGTTTGAAGGGAAACAGTTTCGATTTTATTAGTTCTCAAGCCTGTCACATACCACATTTTTTGCACTGTTTCGAGGTTGGAGGCAAGTTCTTTGCTGGAAATCAGTTATTTTGCAACTTAAGACCGAATTCTTATCAAAACTCATAACTTGGTATGCACTGATAATCTAACATCTACCGACACTTCCACTTTCAAAATTAGACCAATCATAATCTCTTTAGAAGTGTTAATAGGTTGGCTAATAAACCTAATACTTATCCAGCTTTTGAAACATCCCACTCCACTTCACATTTTGGTTGAATTTCTGAAATGTTCCTGGACTGTCTACCGTACGTTTTAACAGCTCGAACGCGATAGAGTCCTTCGAGCTGCCGGAATTTGTACGAACGTGTGGCACGATTCAGCAATGGAAGGCATCCGCAAGCTCCTTGTGAAACACGGTGGAGTATTAAATATCTACAGTTTTTCGAGTCAATAGCTCATGGTCCTCCTAAAGGTGTGCTTTAACTGCTCCATCCCCCGACTGGTCCGGAAAATATTAGGCAAGAACTATAGGTATTACCTTATTCATTGAGCTGACATTTCGGCGCATTTCACCTTTCTAGAGCATTGAAAGGTCTAATTGACGGCAATCTACACAGGTAAACACCTACATAACCAAATAGAGAAAATGCTAAAATCGCATTGAGCACAGTATAGTTTCTTTGCACACTAAACGCTTTCTGTGAGTCATCCATTGAATATGTCACGTTGAGACCAACCGCACATAGTTTACTTGGAAGCATAACGTCAACCCCACATTACAATAACAGGTTTAAATAATACTGTCCAACGCGTTATTATGAGACATTCGTCCATGCGGATCATTTTGGGATTCTTGGAATTAATCCAGAACGCCTCGAAAGTTTTGCACGCTTATGCTTCCGATTCTTGTGTGAATATCGTAACTTCTGCTTCAAAATCTTCCCCATCTCTGTGTAATGTGGGTGCTTTGTAGAGTGTTTGGTTTAACTTTAAGTTCACCGACTAGTTATCCTTTTATACGGATGCAGAGTAGTCTACCCGTTTCGCCAACGTATTCGTCCCCATACGTTTTACAAGAGATTAGGCACACCGTACCCGAACTGATACAGTCACCCTCTCTACCGTTAGGCATTTTATGCATTTGTTCATTCTACACAGCTGGCGTCTTAGAGTGTCCGATAGTATTTCTATCAGTTTTACCGAATTCTCCAGGCTGGCCCTTGTCAAGCAACGTTTTATAGCTGCACTTATTTCGTTCGAAATAAGGGGTAAGGTGAACAGACACTTATTCTCGCTAGAATTATCGCTCTGGGACGTGGTTTTTTCCTCTATGCCTGTGCCGAGGAGCTACAGTTTCGCATCCATCTGAAATAGCTGTTTTCCTCACCAGTTTCAAAGATTCTCCTTTCAGCTCTCTGATCACACGCTGGTGGCGGTTCGGAACATATTTCTTACAAGCGGCTTTTTAATGTGTTATGGGTGAGAAGAGAGGTAATGAACCGCTATGTTCTTACTACTTGGTTTCCGGCACCATTTTGTAGTGTTTCCGGTTTCGGATAGGTTAATTTGAACGTTCAGAATTGGAACCCAGTTTTCTCCCGGTTTCTTCCGGGTAAAGTTAATGTACTCTGACTATCCGTTCAATATCTCGAAGTATTTGTCCATGTTCTCTTGTGTGGAGCAAACAACAGGGCAATCTTATATATGCCTACAGTAGAATAATGGCCTGAGAGCGGTTACTGGTGCTTCCACCTTAGACGCAAAGGCAGTGGTAACGGTTCGTACCAGTAGCTGTACCATTGCCAACCCTCTAAGTTGTGCGTAATATTTCCCGGCTCATCCCAAGATCGAGCAGTTTAGGCACACCTTTAGGGGACCATGAGCTGCTGAATCAAGAGGCCATGCATCTTTACTGCTCCATAGTGTTGCTTGAAGAGTTCGAGGATGGCTTGCTTTGCGGAATCGTTTGACACGTTACTACAAAGGGCGGTAATGTCGAAGGGCTCCATAACGTACGGGCTGTTGGGACCCGCGTTACGAGCTGGGAACAATGTTTAATTCTTATTTGCTGCCTACTACAAATTTTACGGAATGGTATTATGCGGAATACAAATACAATGATGCTGGGATATTTGCAAAACTCCTGACCACATGTGTCTGTCGGTGATTGTTGATGGCTCTGATTGACAAAAGACTGGCTGAGAGACAGGCGAAACGAAAGATCTTCATGTTGTGAACGTTTTACTTGATACTTGATACTTGAAGGGCCCGTCCTCAATGGTTGTGCGTGCCCCTGGATAATCACCATTTTTCGGAAATTTGTTGGTTAAGCCATTGTGGCTCCCTGGAATCCAGAGGTCAGCCTGGCCAAAGTCTTCCCCAGGTCTTCATCACCACAGGCAGTCGCAGCCGTTGTGAATCAGTGGGAGATTTGCCACCATGCGACTTTAATACCAGGACGGTGGTGGATCCTGGTATTGGTGAACGCGTTAGCCCACAGAAAGGGTAGTAGCGTATTCGTCTCCCACCACAGATACCTGCGGTCCTGAGTTGTAGAAATATCTCAGCATGGTTGTGATCTAGGAGCATTTGGATATTCCCGAGTTAGGCTACTATGTGCTTAAGCAGCTGGATGAGAATTATGTTTATAAACTATCAGTAGGCCCAATCTGTTCTATCAGTAGGTCCACCTACACAAGTGATGACAGGTCTAACTTTGAAGGTTGAGGGATCGGTGGAGGCCAGACCATCAGAGGACACTAAATTATGAGTTTTGATAAGCGACTATAAGATGGGACATGTTGGCACTTCGACCTTAAGATGCGAAATGTCTGTTGGTTCTAAGGCTGCCGCGCTTGCCACTTTGACCCATTTGTTGTTCAGTTTTCGGTATTGAACTTTGAATTCCTTTTCAGTTGATGCTACTAAATTCTATAGTACCAACCTCGTTTGCTTATCGAAGAAAAAACAGGGAATTATCAATCCATGAAGAGGTTAATAGGAAGTCGATCCTGGAAATTTCTAACTGCTTCCGTGGTTTTTTTAATATTTACACAAATAACATCGTTTTACAGGCTGAAGACGCCCAAAACAAATTTATTACTGAAAATAATTACCCACACTCGATGTATCGGTTTTATCTCGATTTTATCAATCTACGAAAAAAGGGTGATGGATCTGGGAAGGAGCTTGGCCGTAGAAAACACTTGGCACTGTTCCAGTGCACTTCTAGCATTTTTTTCTTCTACTAAAAACAACTTAGAATCGATGAGGAACGCATTCGTTTTCTCTTAGTAGGATGAAGAATTGGCTGATGCTTGCTGCGAAAGCTCAGAGCGCCTCGCAACAATTCGGTCCCACCCATTCTCACTTTCAGGGGTAAATATAACAGTGTTGCGTCAAGTTGTCATTAATTAATGCTACAAAAGTATTCTTTTGTTGAGTAGTGACCTCCAGTAGTAACGATCCTGCAGAGGCTAAAAGGGATACGGAATAGGAAAGTTCTTTTTCGTGCTGCACTAAGCGGTTTCATAAACCCATTTGTTGTATAGTTCAACGTCATGTGTTTAACAAACACTCTCTTGTCTACGTAGGCAGGAGATGTATACTTACAGGACTACTAGTTCTTGCCTCTGCGACATGATATCAATAGGTTACACGGGACGGGAATAAGAAAAGAACTTCAATAATGTTTAAAAGTTGAATGCGTCGTTTTCTTGCTCAGCAGTCGCGAGGTTGTTAAACAACATACATTTACTTCCATAGAAAAAACACAATACAATACAACAGTACCTGATGTTTCGGCAGTATCGCCTTCTACAGAGCCTGGAAGGGAACACTGATATACAATTTACTAGGCCAAACGCTTCAATAACACTTACAAAAAAGACGAAAAACTCTGTGGTAATCACATGATCAACAGCTTCTCGAAAAAACCCACCGCTTTTCACGTGGCTTCCAATGAGGAAGATTACAACAGCTGATTATAGTCGCATAAGGTTGATGACTGCACCATCCCACATCATAAATTGATGCGAACATGCGGGGTCAAGTTGCGTATGACCTCTGGGCATTCATCCCTGCTATTCATTGTTGGGTTCTTGGCATTTATCCAAAAAGCTTCCAGAAGTTTTCGCGCTGGTGTTTTAGTCTCCTGTGCAAGGATATTGACTTCTACTTCAAAATCGCCTCCGCTATGCTTTTGTATATGTGTGTACTTATAGAACTATTAGTTCTTGCCTCTGCGACATGATATCAATGGGTTACACAGGATGAGAATAAGAAAAGACCAATAATGTTTAAAGGTTGACATATTTCTTCTACGGAAACCTAATTTTCGCCACTTCACTAGATTCTCGTGATTTCTAAAGGTCGCAATATTCTACAGCTCGAAGAAGAGCATTCAAACTACACACTTTCTTTGGGCTGAATCCTAATCTTCCATAATCACGAGTGTTAAAGATTTTTCTATGTGCTAAGGTGTTCAATATGCACCAAAAAAATGGGTGAACAGTAGGTGAGATGGTGTTCAACGCAGGAAATGCTTTATTGTAAGAAATGACTGAATATTTAATAGCTGCATTCGTCAACGCATCCTTTTAATAGCGATGCGTGTTACCTTGCACAGTACCGTACTCTGGACCTTTTAGGAAGGGCAGGTGTGGCGCAATGGTTGGAGGCGCCACTACGACACACACGAGAAATTGATCCGCGCGCCCATGGCTCACCAAGCCTTCCATCTCTCCGGGGTCGGCAAATTGGTACCAGACTTGTCTGGGAGGATAGCAACACTGCCTCGATACATTGGTAGGTCACGGCGAGTCATTGTAAAGACCAGATATGCATGCATTCAATCACCTCCAACGATAGTTAATGAAGTCGAATGCATGGCGCATCCCTCAGGGATTGTTCAAAGCCGAGAGCTTTTTCCTTTATATATATATATGTATATATATATATATATATATATATATATATATATATATATATATATATATATATATATATATATATATATATATATATATATACTAAGCAGCGTTGTCTCAGTACATCGCTAGGCCGTAGCCACTCATTACATAGGCCTGTGCATTCAATCACCTTCAAGAATTCTTTATGAAGTCGAATGCATGCCGCATCGTTTAGGGATTGATTAACTCCGACAACTTTATCCTTAATCACCTTACGGTCAGGAGGAAAGTTCTCCTAACTAAAATAGCTAGCCGTAACTAGTGGAAGATGATAATAGAACAAGCTCTGAGGTGATTTTTTGTTAAATGATTAGTTCCAACTAATAAAAAGCTCACCCTGACAACTAATGAGAGTTTACGGAAAAAGACAAATCTTCCCTACTTCAAGATGGCTTGAGATTTATAATGTCGCACGCCGTGAAATATTTACTAAAACGTCTTATTTGGACTTGAACTAACCACCTGCACTACGTGTGAGCGCTCTTGGAACCAGTGAACTCCCCGTCCCGCTGCATGCTTGCATAAACAGCTCTAATTTTTTTGCTCATACGGCTAACTCTTGATGTGATGCTTTTCCGTGGTTTCTGACGAGTAGTTAGCCATGGTCATCTAACTGGGCATTGCTCGTGGTACAGGCTTACTACATAATAATTCAGCTTGTCAATAAGAATTTCGACACAGACCAAAAGTATTGAGATCAGGTGCAATAATGAAACAAAGAATCTCTAAATGAAAATCGCTTTCCAATTTTTTTCTTTTTTCTCCATTTTTTTTCTTCTTCTAAATTTCTAGCTGCATAATGTTCCAGCTTATATTTACTTTCTATTCTTTCTTCATGGTACGATATGAAATATTGTGCAACATCACGGATGCTATGCGAAGAGCAAAACTCGGAGCTTCACTTGGACTTCGTGCCCAACATTAGCCTTGCTCTAGGCTCACGTGCTGTCCACTGCACCAAACGAGATCCTTAATTTTGGCTTTCCGTCGGTTATCTTTTCACTCTATCGATGCTATCAGCAAACACCCATCAAGAGTTTGAACATTAGGAGCTATTGCTGCTAGAAATTTAGACGAAGAATAGGCAGTAAATAAAAAAGTGGTTAATCACGATGTTAACCTTCTATTTACTACCTTTTACATTTTTTTTCACGGTAGGGTATAATGTGTGATGCAACTGCAACGATACTGAGATGTTTGCAAAAATTTGGAACGCAGGTGTCTGCGGTGGGGAACGAACGCGCTATTACCCATTCCGGGGGCTAACGCGTTCATCATCACACCATGCGTCTTCTTTGTTTCGCATGTCTGTCAGCTAGTTTTCCATCGATCAGTGCCATCGGCAATCAGCCGTCAATAAGATTGGTCTGGGGAGCCCTAATCGGCATTGAACCCAGTTCAGATGAGGTTGTAGTTGAAAGACACAATGTTAACTTATTATTTACTTCTTTTTTTACATCTTTTCACGGTAAAGTATTATGTGTGATAAAAACAATTAAAAAAAATGAAAAATGAAAATAAAAAACTAGTTACATTGTGTGGTTTACACCACAACTTCAGCTTAACTGTATTCAGTGCCGAATTGTGTTCGCCAGATCAACCTCGTTGACTGGTGATTGCTGATGGCGCCTACAAAACAGCTGACGGAAAGGCGAAACGGAGGATTCTGTTGGTGTGGTTGCCAATACGTCAGCCACAGGAAAGGATAATAACGTGTTCGACCCCAGCGCAGACACCTGAGCTCTGAAGTTTTGCATACATCTCAGCATCGTTGCAGTTTAAACACTGTTGTTCCGAAAGTAGTTCCGGATTAGCTGAGTTCAAGGCGGATTTGTGTCTTTAGATGACCGTCAGCCTCCAAATTTTTTACCCACTCACTGAACTACTTTGATAAAGTGTTAAAAAAAGCGTAAAATTCCAGCTGACGAATATCAGGTTTCTATGAAAACTCTGTTCATCCTTCCTCTAATTACCTTACTACGTCCTCATTATAGCGTTTGTTTCAAATTTTCTAAACGTACTTCGAAAAAAATTCAAGGGCATTCGAAATCCCTGGGACGGAAATAAAATAAGGAATGGTTTTCGGCCTATGAGAGTGTTCTTGCACGTCGAACTGCAATGCACTGACTGAGTTCATCGCTAGCCAGAGATATCCAGAGCGAGAAATGACTCATCCAATCGAGAGCTCTGCATCGAGTAGACGTATTGCCATGGACAGAGCCCAATGAGAGAAACATACAGAGTGGAGTGGAATGAGTAGGAATGAAATCTATCTAAGGTTCTCGTTAGCCCGGAGATTTGCTGTAGTAACTCATTATTTTCAAATCTTTCCTGCATAGGCCATAATAGAATGGAAAAACACATGGTAGGAAATCAAAGGTTTGTGTACCGTAGTCATTGCCAAGGCGTTAGGTAAAACATGGAATCTTGAAAGCAACGGTATTTTGAAAAAGTTAATACGATATGCTAGACCACATCGAATCCCTGTTGTTGCGAAAATGATTGAAGTATTGCGGAAACAATGTGAGATGTCGCAATGGCTGGCCTTAAATTGGCTAGTTAAAGGCGGCAAATCCTAGTTTTGTAATGATCCGAACTCCGTAGAAGTGGGAAAACTCTGAAGTCCCATTGGGAAGGCATTTACAAAAAATTATGATACAAAAATTAGTCTGAAGGTGTCATTGTGTTAACAAGCCGAATAGTTGATACTTGGCCGGCCTGTCATCACTGGTTGTGCGGGACCCAGCACAATCACCATTTTTCGGAGATTTGGTGGCTAAGCTATTATCGTTCCCCGGAATTCCGAGATCAGCCTGGACAAAGTCTGCCCCAGGTCTTCACCACCACAGGTAGTCGCAGCCCTCGTGGATCAGAGGGAGATTTGCCACCATGCGACTTTGTTACCAGGACGGTGGTGAATCCTGGTATTAGTCTATCTTAGCTGGGCTTCCTGGTGGAAACGCCGGACTCCTCAGCCTGGCAGGCCCTGCCAAGGGACGAATCCGCCAGCTGTACATCTCAGTCCGTTACCCAGGAACACCTGCTAGCCACGATAAGGTGAACCGTTGGGAGGAACGAGTCAATTAATGTAGTGCAATGTAGTGACACTTGATGCACTATTGAAAAGCTCGCCACATCAATTGGATTTCTCTGCTGTAGTTATTTTTTCTCTTTGATTTGGCCTTTACGCTTATACGCAGTATCGCAAAGTAACGTAGCGAATAAGGGAACGCAATAAATCTGTTTCCTTCCAGATGTCGACTACTTGTTTGCGAAACGAGTAAAGGAACTCAGCGGGAAATGTCTTCACCGGAACCCCAGTAGAAGGTCCAATATGAATCTTCGTCATAACGTACCCAGTCAACAGAAAAGTCAAGAAATAAATGCGTCAGCATTGGATATTATTCCAATACTCTACGTCTGCTTGTCTGTTTTTCGAAATTTCGTCTATACTGACTGAGATTTCGAACTGTTGTGAGCCTCATTTGATTCCGTTTTTTTTTGATCAGTAGGAAATGCTTCACTGGGAACTTGCCAACAAGCAAAGAATTTCATAGGTTTCAGGAATCACGATCAATTTTTACCACTTTCCTCAACATCTCGTCTTATTCAACCCAAAAAAAAACGACGAAAATGACTTCGCTTTCTTTCCATCGTAAACGATCGTACAAAATCGTTCCCATGTAGAAAAGTTGATGAGCGATAGTTCATAAACGCACTTACCAACTTCACGAGATCGGTACCGTCGTCATCAATGACGCTCTATGAAAATGGTGTAATGAAAACATTTACTTGATACTTGATACTTGAAGGGCCCGTCCTCACTGGTTGTGCGTGCCCCTGGATAATCACCATTTTTCGGAGATTTGTTGGTTAAGCCATTGTGGCTCCCTGGAATCCAGAGGTCAGCCTGGCCAAAGTCTGCCCCCAGGTCTTCACCATCAGAGGGAGTCGCAGCCATTGTGGATCAGAGGGAGATTTACCACCATGCGACTTTGTT